>PVLC010050289.1:0-10160 GCA_004027655.1 Graphiurus murinus | reverse complement strand
TATATTACAGGCATGCACCACCACACTTGGCTTAATCTCCTTTTTTAATGTCACATTATCCAGCATTACTCTTATCTTACTTCCTGATCATTTCTGTATCAGTAGTTAGAATCACACTGACACCCTAATCTCATGTTTCCTTGAACTGCTCTATGCTTATATTGTCCTTCTTCTTTTCCTCACATATATAGCCAGTCACTGGTTGAATATATCAGAATAACTTGCCATTATCTGTGACGATTGCATGCACTCAATCTCAATTATCCCTTCTCAGATCACAGTTTTTCAGTTCCCAGGAACTTCTAATTCTTAATCCTACAGCTTCCCCAAATATTTAAATCTTTCCTTTCTGAGATGAAGTCTACAGTTACATATTATAAGCACTCTTACACATGTGTTCAATTCCTTCATACATGTCCCACTTTCTTGTAAGTTATAACTGGTTAAATTGCATTATCCCCTTACTCTGCTAGTATGCTTTCTGCCTTAAGATCTTTGCACTTTTCCAGATATACATAAACATTAGTATTTTGCTTCTATACAACTCTGCAAAAATGTAATTTTCTTATGGCCTTTTCTTTCTATCTTTTAAGAACTCCTTCCTTACCTGGGGTTTCCTATTCTCTCTGTTTCCTTACTCTGGTGTGTTTTATTTCATAATAATTACTACTTTTTAAAATATCACAAATCTTACACATTTATTTAACTTGCCGTTTCTTTCTTTCTAACCATCTCACACACAGGATAGAATGTGACCTCCAAGTACTGATCTATATACTCCCTTCCCCACTGAGGTACTTCTGAAATAATTCCTGTAATTCAATAAACATGAAAAATGTGTTACATGAATGGATTAATAAATACAAATTGCCTCACACAACCTGAGTACTTGCAGCACAGGCTCTTCTGACAACAGCTCAATTGTGTCTTTCTTTCCCTAGGTGGCCATGAGAGTCTTTCAAGTTACTTCTCCAGATTGAAATAAGTCCTAAATGGGGGGTTCTATACTGAAATGCCAACTCTTTATATGAATTTTCTATTTTTTTCTATATACCACTTAGCCTGAGAGAAAATTTAATATCATTTGCTGCTTAACTGTAGAAATATATGTCCTATAGAATTTGTTATTTTTATTAAAATGTTATTAACATATACACATTCGTTTTAAACATGATAGATTAAGTGAGAAAACTTAAGGCTACAGATCTCAAAAATTCCCTATAATAAAGAATGGATAATGAGATCAATTAATTTATCTATTATCAGGCACCTTTTTATATTTTATTTTAATTTTTTAATTGGTGCACTGTAATCATACATCTTTGTTAGGTACAAGCTGAAAAAGGCCTACATGCACACATTTCTCATTTAGCCCTTCCCCATTTCCCACCCCACTCCATCCCTCTCCCTCTTTCTCAAGTTCAGTTTAGTGATTGACTTTGATATGTTCATGAAAGAACATCATGTACATTAGGGTGTCTCCCCTCCCTCCATCACCTTCTGTTAAGTCAAATTCATTGCTCATATAAGGTTTCCCTTATTCCTCTGGAGTCCATCTTATGTCCTCTTTTCTCCCTAGCTTCCACATATTAGGGAAAGCATATGATGTTTTACTTTTTGTGACTGACTAATCTTACTTAACATAATGTTTTCCAGTTCCATCCATTTCCCTGCAAATAACATGATTTTGTTCTTCTTTATGGCTGAGTAATATTCCATTGTGTACATATCCCATAGTTTTGTAATCCATTCATCTGGTGATGGACATCTTGGTGGGTTCCATAGTTTGGCAATTGTGAATTGTGCAGCTATACACATAGAATCACATGCGTCTGTCTGATAGTTTGGTTTCCATTCTTTTGGGTAGATACCCAGAAGTGGTATTGCTGGATCATATGGTAGGTTCATTCCCATTCATCTGAGGATCCTCCATATTGTTTTCCAAAGTGGTTGCACTAATTTGCAATCCCACCAGAAATGTATTCAGGCAACATTTAAAAAACAATAATTCTGTAAAATAAAATATATGTATGCTCTTTTTAAGTAAGATGCTTTAGTATCATTCCTCTATTGTGAATTTGTGTGTGTGTGTGTGTGTAGTACTGGGAATTGAACTCAGGGGCATTCTACCTCTGAGCTACACTCCCAATCTTCCCAGTCTTCTTCTTCTTCTTATTATTATTATTATATTTTTTAAATTTTGAAACAGGGTCTCACTACATTGTGGAGTGCCTTGTTAAGTTGCTGAGGATGGCCATGAATCTGTAATCTTCCTGTCTCTATTGATATTTTTATAATATTTTGGAATGAATAAATTTTGTTTTGAAACTAAGAAGAATACCTCTTGTCTATGTCCAATAGCAAAGTACTCTGGTGCTACAATTTGCTTCATTGCATAATGTTCACCATAGTACTGGACAAACCATTACAGACATAATGCCTAGATAATGCAAGGCTTGATAATCCAGGAGGTTCAACATTCCCGAAGCTGTGCATGTGCATTTATCCTGCACATATTTACCCAATGTGTAGTATATCTAACATGACTTGAATGCCCCATTGAAGCTCATGTTGAAACTCGGTTACCTTTATAACAATATTAAGAACAGGGATCTTTAAGAGGTGATTAAGTGTTGAGGGCTGTACCTTCATGAAAGGATTAATGGCATTATCTCTGTAATTGATTAATTATCTCCAGAGTGGGTTGCTGATAGAAAAGGTTGAGTTCAGCTTGACTTTCTCGCTCTCTCTTTTTTTTTTATGCTTTCATTTGCCCTTCAGTCTTTCTACAATGAGATAATGCAGCTCAAAGGCCATCATCACATGTCCACACAATACCTTGGACTTCTCAGTCCCCTTGAACTATAAGTAATAAACTTCTTCTCTTTATAAATTACCCAGCATGCAGTATTCTGTTATAGGAACAAACACCAGGATGAAATGTTGCCTAAAGATTATTGTATAGCTAGTAACAGTTTATTTTTTTAAAAATTTTATATGCTTTTATCGGTGAAATGTCATCTCATATCATAATGTAAATCTTGTTGACATTGATATACATGCACACAGCAGTAAGTGCCCCCCACCTCCCTTTCTTCCCCCTTCTCATACAGAGTACTGAGGCTGATATTGGTATTTTCATATAAGTACACACAGTTGATGGTAGTATTTCCAATAATGAAGCTCAGTCTTCCCCATTCTCTTCCCTTAGATCACTTCCCTGGCTCCAGTGAGGTTTTTCCTCCATTATCTGAACTTCCTATGAAGTTCCAGTTACTTCATAGCTTGAGCATATTAAAGACAATATATGTCCCTTCACTTTCTGTGACTGGCTAATCTCACTTAACATAATGTTCTCCAGGTTCTTCCATTTTTTCACAAATGACATTATTTTATTCTTCTTTATTGCTGAATAGAATTCCATTGTGTGTATTTCCCATAGTTTTGTGATCCATTCATCTGTTGATGGACACCTGAGTTGATTCCATAATTTGGTTATTGCGAATTGTGCTTCTATGAACACGGATATGCATATATTACTGTAGTTCTCTGGTTTCAAACTCTTTGGAAAGATACCCAGGATTGGTATAGCTGGATCATATAATGGATCCATTCCCAGTATTCTAAGAAACTTCCACTTGATCTCCATAGCAGCTGAACTAGTTTGCAATCCTACCAACAGTGAAAAGATTTCCTATTTCCCCACATTCTTGCCAACATTTATTTTTATTTGACTTCTTGATGATTGCCGTTCTGATTGGGGTTAGACAGAATCTCAATGTAGCTTTGATTTGCAACTCCCTAATTGCTAATGATGTTGAACAGCTTTTCATCTATCTACTGGACATTTGTATCCCTTCTTTTGTGATGTGTCTATTCAATTCAGTTGCCCATTACTTGATTGGGTTGTTTTTCTAGTATAAAGTCTTTTAAGTTCTTTGTACATTCTAGATATTAATCTTCTGTCAGCAGGATAGCTGCTAAAGATCATCTCCCATTCCATGGACTTTCTTTTTAGACTTTTTATTGGTTCCTTTGATGTGCAGAAATTCTTTAGTTTAATGGCACCCCACTTATTAATTCTTGTTTTAATGTCATGAGGCTTGGGGGTCTTGCTGAGAAAATTTCTACCTGTGCCTATATGTTGGAGTGTCTAATCTATACTATGCACTCCTCTAATAGCTTCACTGTCTGGTCTAACTTCAAGGTCTTGAACTGACTATTGTGCAAGGTGAGAGGTATGGATTTAGTTTTATTTTTCTACAAATGGATAACCAGTTTTCCCAACACCATTTGTTGAAAAGGCTGCCTTATCTCCAGCATATCTGTTTGGCTCCTTTGTTGAAGATTAACTGGCAATAAGTGTGTGTATTTGTTTCTATATCTTCTATTCTGTTCCACTGGTCTGTGTGTCTGGTTTTGTGCCAATACCATGCTGTTTTAATTACTATAGCTCTGTAGTATAATTTGAAGTCAGTAATTGTGTTACTTCCTGCATGGTTCTTATTGATGATAATGGCTTTTGCAATTCTAGGTTTTTGTTTCTCTATATAAAACTGATGACTGATTTTTCTAGGCCTATGAAGAATGACATTGGTATTTTGATAGAGATTGCATTGATTCTGTAGATCACTTTTGTTCCATTTTGATGATATTTATTCTGCCTATTCATGAGCAAGGGAGATCATTCCATCTTGCAAGATCTTCTTCGATTTCTTTCTTTAGTGTTTATATTTTTTATTGTAGAGTTATTTGACTTCCTAGGTATTTTATTGATTTTGAGGTTATTGTGGATGGAATTGTTTTTGTATTTCTTTTTTTTTGTATTTCTTTCTCCGGTAACAGCTTACTTTTAACATAACTACATAATGATTTTGAAAATTTCTCTTCAAATTACTAATTAAAATATGGCTGCACTTAAAGGTATTAAATCAGCATAAGATGGCCAAGTATCTCTTTGAGAACTCAAATATTACATTCTACTAAGTGAATAAAGTAATGCCATATTTATTTTTTCTTGTTGGTCATAAAAATCTTGATAGACTATACAGAAAATTACATATACTTCCTAAAACCTTTGCAGATATTTGTCTCTTTGGCAACAATTTCTTTCTGCACAAATTGAAAATAATATTTAATTTTAAAAGTCAAAATAAAAAGACTCTAAAATATATGCTTTAGAGATAAGAGGAGTATAAATGGTAACATTTTCTTCACCTTTATTTTACCACTTGGTTAATGAATGTAGCTATGATGTCAAGTTGCTTTCTAGAATGTTGGAAAATATTAACATACTTTTTTTCTTTTGTAAATATATATCATGTCAAGTTAACAGAGATTTAAGAGAAATATGTTTATATCTGTGCAATTCACAATTGCCAAACTATGGAACCAGCCAAGATGTCCATCATGTAATTTGCAAGGAAATGATTGGAACTGAAAAACATTATGCTAGGTGATATTACTCAGTCACAAAGAGTAAACAAAATTGGATTCTTTCCCTAATATGAGGAAGCTAGGGAAAAAGTCTGTCACAGGAGGTACTCTAGACAAAGAATGAGAAATCTTAGATAAGCAAAGAAGGTGACCTAACTGAAGATGATGGGAGGGGGGAAGGAAAACACCCTAAGACACATGATGTACATTCACAAACAAATCAAAGTCAATCACTAAATTGAACATGAGAAGAAGGGAAGGGGGAGGGAATAGGGTAGAAATTGGGGAAGTATTAAATGAGTGCTGTGTATATGTATGACTCCATCATCTTGTACCGCTTAAGATGTATGATTACGATGCACCAATAAGAAATAAAATAGAAAAGAAATAATAGCACTAGTCTTATATAAGTATTAATAAAAATAAATATCTTTTTAAAAATAAATAAATAAAGCTGGATATGGTGGCACAACTGACAATTCCAGATATTCGGGAGGCTGAAGCAGGAGGATTAATTAATTAGTTAATTAACATTCCATGAGTTTCTTTTCCCCTACATTTGTTAATCTTTTTTTTTTGCTTGATTATAGATATTCTAACTGAGACGAGACAATATCTCATTGTGGTTTTGATTTAAATTTCCCCATTGGTCATGATATTGAATATTTTTTTATTTTTGTTGATCATTTGTATTTGTTCTTTTGTCTACTCAGGTTATTCATCCATTTTTGGCTGGATTGTTTTCTTCAGGTTGAATTTTTTAGTTTCTTATATGTTCTAGATATTAATCTTTTGTCAAGTCAGTAGTTTGCAAAATTTTTCTCCCATTCTGTTGATTGGCTCTTCATTTGTGATTATTTTCTTGGCACTGCAGAGTCTTCTTAACTTGATATAATCAGTATCTGCTCTCATATGACCATACACATCTAATGTAGGAAAAACAAAAAGTAAACTGAGGTATTCTTAGAAAGAAAGCAGAACAGAATTAACACAGAATTGCATTTAAAAAGTACACATTTGGATATCTAGTTTTTCCAGCACCATTTGTTGAAGAGACTGTCTTTTTTACAATGTATGTTTTGGTAACCTTCGTCAAAAAATCAGCTGGTTGTAACATGATCATTTGACAATATATGTTCTGCCATTGATCAAAGAAGTTTTTTCTATATTCTAATGTCTCCTTCAATTTTGTCTTCAGTGTTCTAATTTCATTGTAGAGGTCTCTGTCTCCTTGATTAGATTTAGTTCTAGGTATTTTTTGAGGCTCTTGAGAATGGAAATTATATTTTTTAAATTTCTTTTTCAGCAGATTCATTATTGGTATGTAGAAATGCTATTTATTTGTGTATGTTTATTTTGTACCCTGGTGCTTTGCCAAATTTGTTTATCAGTTCTACAAGTCTTTATGGTGGAGTTTTTGCCACACTATACCCCATAAATATGAATTACATATTAATCAAAAAATAAAAAAAAAAAACTAGAAAGAGAAGTAGGATTTTAGCTCACAGGAAAAATATTCATGATTTTATGATATAAGCAGGACTCTTTCTATCAAGATATACACGCATTTTCATTGTTTCTGCTTTGGGTTCTGTTGCCTATGTGCATGCTATGCATTTCATATCACCTATCATTTTGAATTGCAAATCTTAGACATCTTCTAATAACTGGTCTATTTAAATTTGTATTTTTTGTGATTTTTATATACTTTTATTGGTGCATTATAGTCTCACATCATAATGCATTCATAGTGATGGTGACGTACATGCACACAGCACTTGGTGGGCTTTCCCCTGACTCTGTCTCCACTCTTCCCTTCCCCATTGAGATTGGCGTTGGTGTTCTCACATATGTACATACTGTCAAAGGAAGTGACTCCTTCATTGATTCTCACCCTCCACCTTCCTCTAGATCCCCTCCTTAGGTTCATTGGAGCTTCTCCATTATCTGAATTCCCTCTGGTATCCCGAGTACTCTCTAGCTTCCATGTCTGAGAAAAAAAATGTGACTTTTTATTTCTATGATAGACTATTCTCACTTAGCATAGTGTTCTCCAAGTCCATTAATTTTCCTGCAAATAATATAATTTTGTTCTTTATTGCTGAGTAGAATTCCATTGTGAGTATATACAATAATTTTGTGATTTTGCATTTATCTATTAATGTACAGCTAGATTGATTCCATAATTTGACTATTGTGAATTGTGCTGCTATAAACATGCATATGCATAAATTACTATAATATTCTCATTTCATTCCCTTTATAAGATACCCAGGAGTGATATAGGTAGATCCATCCCAAGTTTTCTGGGGAATCTCCATACTTATCTACATGGCAGCTGCATTAATTTGCAGTTCCACCAGCAGCATAGAAGAGTTCCTATTTCTCCACATTCTCACCAGTATTTATTGTCGTTTCCCTTATACATGACTTCCATTCTGATTGGAGTGAGATGGAATCTCAGTGTAGTTTTGAGATTAGATCTCTCTGATTGCTAATGATTTACATTTTTCATGTATTTATTGGCCATTTCTATGTTTTTATTTTGTGAAGTGACTAGTTCAATTGTCCATTTCTTGATTTTTTAAGTGTTTTTTCTTAAGTACTTTTTATACTCTAGATATTAGCCCTCTATGTGAGGGATAGCTGGCAAAGATCTTCTCCCATTCTGTAGGCTCTCTATTTAGACTCTTGATGTTTCCTTTGATGAACAGAAAAATTTTTAGCTTAAAGCAATCCCAATTATTAATTGTTGTTTTAATATCCTGAGATTTGGGGGTCTTACTGAGGGAGTTTCTACCTGTTCCTATATGTTGGAATGTTGGATCTATGCCCTCCTCTAGTAATTTCAGTCTCTTGTCTAACTTCTAGGTCTTTGATCCATCTTTAGTTGACTCTTGTGCAGGCTGAGAGGTAGAGATTTAATTGCATTTTTCTACAAATGGAAACCATTTTTCCCAACCCCATTTGTTAAAAGGCTATCTTTTTCTCCAACATATGTGTTTGGCACTTTTGTAAAAAATCAGTTGGCTAAAAGTGTGTGGATTTGTTTCTATTTTTATCTATTTAGGCTTGTAAAGATAGTTACTATATGCTTTATGGTATAAATATCAAATGTGTTTTTAAGAAACTTGTACAATTTACTACACAATTTATGTTTCCATATTGTTAGCATGCATGTGTTACAGAATGAAGTAACTGTCAAATGAAAGGAGTACGTTGTTTTCCTTCTGTGGTATAGAGATATTTGGAGGAATATCCTCACTTTGTTAGTCTGACTTCACCATAGAAAATATATTAAATTATATCCATATTGATTTAATACTTCCTTTGGATTAATTTATGGTTATAGATATTTAAGAGTGAATGGCAGAAAATATGTGTATAATCTCTTATTGGATAAGAAGTGATAATTTTTTGATGGTTTATTTGCAGTGCTCAGGAATTCATGCATACTAAGCAAGCTTCCTACCAATGAGATACCTTCCTAGTGTTTTGGTTTTTTTTTTAACTTTTATTTTGAGACAGGGTCTTGCAAAATTGTCTAAGTTGGCTTTGAACTTGTGATTCTTCTGCCTCAGTCTCCTGAGAACCTGGAATTCTGGTGTCTACAACCTAGCCTAGCTAAGTAATGATTTTTTTATGGATGCATTATAATCATACATCATGATGAAGTTCAGAGTGACAGAGAAATACATGCACACAATACTTGGTGAACTTCCCCCAATTCCTACCCCGTTCAACCACCCTTCCCAGGCACATAATTTAGATTGGCATTAATAAATTTCTGTATGTACCTCATATCCATTGAAGTGCTTTCTTCATTACGTCTCCCTCACATCACTCACCACTCTCCTTTAGACTCCATCCATAACTCCACTAGGGTTTCTCTTTCTTTGACTAGAGTCCCTTCTATACTCCAATTTCTCCCTAGCTACAACTTATGAAGGAACACATCTGATCTTTCACTTTTTATGGCTTGTGACTGACTCATCTCACTTAGTATAATATTTTCCAGTTCCATGCATTTTCCTGGAAATGACATGATTTTCTTTATGATTGAGTAGAACTCCATTGTGTATAATAATTTTGCAATCCATTAATCTGTGATGGACATCTATGCTGGTTCCACAGTGTGTCTATAATTAAATGTGCTACTATAAACACAGTATGCATTTACTATGGTGGTCTGATTTTAATTCCATTGAGTAGGTATCCGGAAGTGGTATAGCTGGATCACATGGTAGGTCCATTAACATTCTTCTGAGGACCCTCAACATTTATTTACAAAGTGGCTGCACTAATTTTCAAACCCACCAACAATGTATCAGAGTTATGTTATTATTATAAATGTTGATTAATAAAAAATACATTTAACTTCCTTCAGAATTGAAAATAATGTCTTTATCTACTTTATATTTCTGAGAAGATCTTAGTAGATCTTTAATGTTACTAATTATTTTCACTTCCATTCAATATCTTCATGAGTTTATTGTGAAAATGTTTTTGAAGCCTATTTCTGAGAGTAATATGAAAATAATAAGGCATTTGTGATCACATCACTGCAGAAAAAAAATACTCAAAGTATCTGTTCTCATTTTGCTATTCTGGCTACCTAGAAAAGAAAGAAGCAAATAGTGCAGAAGTGCAAATAGTACAAATAATGCTCCTTCACAGTACAGAACCTATTAATCAAATAAAAGGAACATTTTTACAAACCTCTG
>PVLC010050288.1:0-10176 GCA_004027655.1 Graphiurus murinus | reverse complement strand
CCGGGTCTATTTTATGAAATATCACCTTTAAAGAATTTGAGTACGCCATTTTCATAATGAGTTTTCTAGTACCTAATCCTCTTCTCTATTACTACATTTAAGAAGTGGATTGATCTGGGGAGTGCCCAGGGTGCAGGTAATGATACGTTTTGCCAGGCGCGGGCGGTGGTAATGGATCACAGTTTGGCGAGGAGGATAATGGATGGGTGTCCAGAGGAGGTGTGCCAGCTCCGAGAGGGGCGGGCGGTCGGGCCTGGACCGCCGAGTCGAGCCCTGGACCTGCTCGGTGACTCTCAGGCCTCCGGGCTTTGCGGCTGGTGAGGGAGACACCAGGTGCTGGGTGCAGAGTGAGAGCGAAGATGAGGGCCCAGGCTCGGGCGTCGGGGAGGGTCTGCGGTGAGAGGCTGGAGTAGCCTGGGTGGTGCTGAGCCAGGATCCCGAGGGTTGGGGGCGGGGTGCTGGGCGGAGCGCTGAGCCCCTGAGACAGAATGTATGGGTGGCAGGACGGGGTGAACGGTGGCCTAGCCTGACCTGGCCGGGGACCCGCTAGGATGCTGGACCCCGCCTCTAGGTTGGTCTCCCAGTCACCGGGGTCTTTGGGAAGACAGACAAGGGAGCGGGGCAGACCTCCCACTCGGAGTTGGTGGGGAAGCGGGTGGGGTCCCTGCCGGGCGGAGTTCCAGGGTTCTTTAGGGCCGGAGGCAAAGATTAAGGTGTCACCCCGGGTGCTGGGCCATCGCTGGGGCGCGGCGCCTCGGTCCTGCCCAGGTCCCTGGCCTTGGGCCCTGGGGGTGCAGGTGGCGCTGGCCCGGGCTGGGCCTCTCCTCCACCATTTGGCTGGGCTTTCTTCCCCGGGCTCGGCGGCAGCAGCCGTCATAATTAACCCTGCTAATTAATCAGGGCAGGACGGATTAATTGAGATCACAGGAGACCCGGAGAGCAGGTGCGGCCCGGGGCTGGCGGGATAACGAGCTCTCCCGATGCCCGGGGTCCCGCCGGCCGCGTGCGCACGCGCACAGGCCGAGGCCCGAGGGAGCCCGCGCCCCGGTGCCTGGGCGGCCTGCACGGGCTGGCGGGGCGTGCGTCTCCAGGCCCTGCCTCTGGGGGGCGCTGTGGTGCAGTCACAGGGCCGCGGGCCGGGAGCCGGGAGCAGGGCGGAGCAGGGCGGGGCGGGGTGCCGGCCACGGGAAGGATGAGGCTGCATTTGGCTCCTCCAAACTCTCAGTGTTTCCTAGGAGCCTCTAGAAGCTTCCGCGGGAGAGCTCGGAGTCAGCTGAGTGGAGGTGTGGGGCCCACGCGGGCGGCGCGAGGGGGATCTGGTTGAAAGTTGCTGAGCTTTCCCAAGGACTAGGTACCAGGGGCAGAGGTCAAAGGCAGTTACAGTATTTCTGGAAGGCTCTGCTCCTGGGTCGAGGTGCATGCCACAGGCTTGGGGCAGGTTCTGGGTCACGACTCCAACTGCCCGTCAGGCTTGGCGACACCCGTGGTGCTGCCTCCCCGCTGGCCGGGCCTCCCTCCAGAGGACAGGGAGCTCCCTTCCTCGGGGAGCGCGGGCTCCGCCACTGACACCCAGTGCGGCTTTGTCCCCTCAGCTGGAATGCTCTTCTCCTTCGCAAAGCCAGGACAGCTGCCACTTACAGTGACCGTCCAGAGCCAGCCGCATCTCTTGCTCTTGGTTTGTCTGGGTTCCAGCAGCTTGCGCTGTGGGGCGTCCATCACGGTTTGCAGGACTCTCCGGGAACCAGGAGTCCCTGTCTCTTTACAGCTCCCTTTGGAGTCCGCTTGGGAGTTGAAACTGCTGCAGCCTTGTTTGGACATCATTCCTTTATTTGTTTATTTATTTTGGTACGAGGGATCGAACCCAGGGATGTTCTACCTCTGAGCTATACCCCCTAGCCCTTTTGTTTTTTGTTTTTGTTTTTGTTTTTTTTTGGCGGTACTGGGGATTGAACTCAGGGGCATTCTACCTCCGAGCTATACCCCCAGCCCCATTTTTTATTCTTTATTTTGAAACCGAGTCTCACTAAGTTGCGGAGTGCCTCACTAGGTAGCTGAGGTTGGCCGCGAACCCGGATCCTCTGGTCTCAGCCTCCCGAATGCTGGGATTACAAGCGTGCGCCACCACGCCCGGCTAGCCCTTTTGATCTTGAAACAGGGTCTTGCTGAGTTGCTGAGGGTCTTGCTAAGTTGTTGAGGCTGCCACAAGCTTACTATCCTCCTGTCTCAGCCTCCCAAGTACTGGGAGGACCGGGGTGCGCTGCCACGCCCAGCGGCATTATTGTTTCTGGCCTGTGCTTTTCGTTGAAGCGGAACACAGGATACAGAAGCTGGTGCAGATGCGGCACATGCGCCTGAGGGGCTCCAGCAGGTGAGCGGGGCCCGGAGGCCAGCAAATGGATCTGTTCATCACCAGCCCCGCAGCCGCTGCCCGCCACCCGCCCGAGGGTAACCGCAGGCTGCCTCCTAACCGCCTAACGCCGGACAACTGTCCCCAAGGAGCGTCTCCCGGCTTCCTGCTAGGTCTGGCTGCCTTCTCTCTTGTTTTGGGAGTCACCTGTGTCCTTGTGTGGACAGCAGGTCATTTCTGCACAGTGTCCCCTGAGCAAAGGTTCATCTGTCCCACTGCAGTGGGCCTTTGGTCCAGCGCAGGGCCAATCAGACGGCGTTCTACAAACATCATCATCATCATCATCATCATCATCATCATCATTTGGGGGTAACTAGAGATTGAATCCAGGAATGTTCTACCTCTGAGCTACACCCTCAACCTTTTTTATTTATTATTATTATTATTATTATTATTATTATTATTATTATTATTTTTGCGGTACTGGGGATTGAACTCATCAGCTTTTCTGAACTATACCCCTAGCCCTATTTTTTATTCTTTATTTTGAAACCGGGTCTCACTAAGTTGCCGAGTGCCTCACTAGGTAGCTGAGGCTGGCCGCGAACCGGGATCCTCCGGTCTCAGCCTCCTGAATGCTGGGATTACAAGCGTGAGCCACCATGCCCAGCTCTGCACTCAACTTCTATAAGCATTCTTAATGTGTCTTCCCTTGGTATGTGTGCATGTGTGTGTGTATGTGTGTGTGTGTGCATGTGTGTACGTATGTGTGTGTGTGTGTGTACGTGCACACACATGTACCCCATACTTTTAGGAACACATCTGTACAAAACTCTGCTAGCCGGGCATGGTGGGGCCCGCCTA
The DNA here is from genome assembly GCA_004027655.1 of Graphiurus murinus. Lineage (NCBI taxonomy): Eukaryota > Metazoa > Chordata > Mammalia > Rodentia > Gliridae > Graphiurus > Graphiurus murinus. Next base: position 6,965 of record PVLC010050288.1, on the reverse strand, counting down.
TGATCCCAGTACTTGGGAGGCTGAGGCAGGAAGCTTGCAGGTTTGAGACCAGCCTCAGGAAATTATTGAGACCCCATTTCAAAATAAAATAACTAACTAAATAAAATAGGGCTGGGGGATGGCTCAGAGGTAAAATGCCCCTGGGTTCAATCCCCAGTACAAAAGAAACTAAAAATAACCAATAATACTGCCTTAAAACCAGTTGTTTGAGTGAGACAGTTCTGGGCGTGAGTCACACTGGCTCCCGGGCAGCTGAACACCAAGAGCCGCGTCCCAGGCGCCCCGGCCTCCTGAGCGAGTTCTGGCCTCCTGAGCGAGTTCTGGCGTTCGGCTCCGGCGTCTGGCTCTCGGCCTCTACTTTGTTCCTTTGCTGTCTCAATTGATGCCGGAAGCTCAGCTCCTGTCTGGGGAGGGCCAGGGGCCGCGTTCATGGCCCCGGAACCTTCATCTGGGTCTCAAATGCGTGATCAGATGTTTCTTGCCCTGAGGGGTACATGTTCACTAAATAAAACAAAAACAAGAGAGAATTTGCAAAGGTTTGGCCTTTTGTTTGTTTTTCCCATTTCTTCCCAGGCAATGTGGGAGGACTTCAAGGGACACTGTGTCGTGGGCTGGGGCCGCTGGGACACCACAGATCTAGGGACAGCCTCCAGTGCTGGGCCACAGGGCTCTGCCTTCTTCAACGTTCTGGATGAGGATGTGGATGCTGTTCTGGCCAAGGACCTGGGAGGGTGTGTGTGTGTGTGTGTGTGTGTCCATGCATATGTAGGAGGGGGCTCAGGAACTTGTTGGAAGGGAGAAAGTAGAATTGACTAGATCGAACTCAAATAAAAAAAAAGAAATCTAGGTGATGGACTGGGTGTTCCTGGATAAAACTGAACAGAGGTCAGGCCCTGCGCCCCGTCCCACACGCAGGAGACAGGTGGGAGATCATGTCGTGCCGAGGCCTGAGGCCAGGCTCCCCAGATCTGAGCAGGGCAGCACAGTCAGATGGCAGGAGAGTCTCGGGGACCAGTCCCAAACGTGTTGACTGACGTGACTGCGTATTTCTGTGACGGCAGGTCTCTGGGGGAATGTCACGGGCTCTATCACAGATGACCATGTTGTAAAACACACTGTTTTGGAGAAACAGACTGAGCTGTAGGTCAGCACACACAGGAGAAGGGTCACTGAGACATACCGGGAAAGGACATGAGCGGCCCAGTTGTCCTCCCCAGCCCGGAGCGGCTGATGTCTCCGTGGAATTAGTGGCGATTCAATTTTAGGAGCGTGTGTGTGTGTGTGTGTGTGTGTGTGTGTGTGTGTGTGTGTGTGTTTCTTCCTTAAAGGCCCTCTTAGGGGCTGACCTTGGCATTCCAAACAACCTCCCCCCATTTCCTTCCCTGTCTTGGCTACAACTGTATGCACCTGGCACATAGTAGGTGCTCAATAAATGAATGAGCCGTGAGCTGCAAGCTCGGATTCAGGGACCCTGCACCTGGGGCGTGCGTGCGTGCATGCGTGCGTGCGTGTGTCTGCAGTCTCTTTCACCCCGCCCCTCCCTGCAGGCTGCACCACAGCCCCAGCTGGCCCGGGCCCGGTTCCGTCCCGTGGTGGCCCTAGTAACCCAGCTCCTCTGGCCTCCCCCAGCGTTTGCTTTAATTGCCCGAGAATTGACGATAGATGCAAAGAAAATAATGAGGCCTAATTATGTTAATTAAATGGCTAATTCATTAATTAACGCACTCGCATCCTCAGCTGGGAGAGCCCCTCTGCATGGCCGGTGGGTGGGTTGGGTGGGTTCCAGCGGGGCGGGGTCCCGCCTGGGTGGGTGGGGGCCGCCCTGAGCTCCTCGGGTACTCCTCGACCCGGCTGCCCTGGGCCCCAGACTCCTCCGATTCCCCCCTCCTGCCTGCAGTTAGAAGGCTCTGGGCAGGGGGACTCGCAGATGGGGGCGGCCTGGGCTGTATCCCCCGGGAACTTCCTGGTGACTTCTGGATGCCTCCCCGCCTGCCCCGGCGGCTTGCATCAGCAGAACGCTGCAGAGACAGCGGGCAGGTGTGTCCAGGGGACACGCAGGCAGAAGACACAGGGTTCTGCAGAGTCTGGCTGGGGCGCCTGGGGCCCTTCTGTCCCTGGGGGCTGCCTGCACCTGGGCCCCATGCAGAAGAGCAGCTCGCAGGCCTGGCCACGGTCGGCCCTGACTTGCTATGACCCCAGAGCGGCCACCTGTGGACACCTGCAGGTCGCAGATGAGTCCTGTGCCGGGCCCACCCGGGCCCTGCGTGGCTGGGCGGCCACCTTGGGCCTCTCCGCCTCGTCCCTCTCACCTGCAGGGGCCGTCGTGGGTCAGGAACCTCACCGCGCTCTGCCAACGCCCTGCCTGTGTCTGCGAGGGTGTAATTACGTGCCGGTTGTCCTGTGTCACCCTGAGGACCCCCTGGGCTCCCGGGGCAGGCCTTGGGGGTCTCTAGCTCCCTGCCCCACCCCGGGACCTCCCTCAGGATATAGCAGGTGCTCATGAACTGTGGAATGAATGGCCCACAGACGTCAGGGCTTGTGGCCAGCGCCTGCCCCCACCGCCCCGTCACCCATAGCATATTGTTAATTCTCCATCTCTGGTCCCCCGCCCGGGGCCTGTGAAGTAGGGCTGAAGCTCATGGTCACAGACTCAGGTGAGAACAGCCGTCACTTGAGGCCATTTGGAGAGGAGGGTGAGAGAGGATTTGCAATGAGCTCTGGCTTCACTGCCTCCAGGCTGTGTGACCTTCTCAAGCATCTTAACCTCTCTGGGCCTCAGGCTCTCCCCAGGAGGACGCAGATGGTGCGTGCTCCTTTCTCACAAGGTGTTGTGGGTTTTAAATGAAAGACTGTGCAGAGCACGGCCGCCGAGCCTGGAACGTGGTACCTATTACCTGTCGGCTGCTTTGACTTCTGGTTCATTTCAAATGGCAAGACCCCTTCTTCTTGATGTCAAACAAACAAACAAACGGAAAATGCAGCCCAGGCTGAGCTGATTAAATTTGGGATTTCTCAGCTGCCTCCATGTACGTGCCCGCCTGTCTGCGGCCCTCTTGGGGCTGGCGCTGAGCTGCAGGCTGCTGACTCCCTCTGCGTCTCCCCAATTTACCCGCACGTGTGAGAGGCCGAGGCAAAAGGAACCATCGTGAGCTTATCAAAGTCCACTCCACGTGTTGAACCAAGTGGACGAGGCTGATAAAAACCCCACTATTGAAAACTGTGACTAGCTGGGAGTGATGGCGCATGCCTGTAATCCTAGTACTTGGGAGGCTGAGGCAGGAGGATCACAGATTTGAGGCCAGCCTGGGCAATATAGTGAGACACTCAGTAACTTAGTAAAACCCTGTTTCAAAATAAAAATTAAAATAGAGCTGGAGGTGTAGCTTAGAGGTAGAATGCCCCTGGAGGTTCCATTGCCAGTAAAACAGACACACACACACACACACACACACACACACACACACACGGAAAACCACGACTATATACAGAACCCCATCGCCTGACCTGCCGCCGCTGTCGACCGTCAGCCAGCGCCTGCGCACAAGGAGCCTCCGGCGGGTGGGCGGGTGGGAAGGAGCCGTCCTGGCGCCCAGCAGTGCAAGGTCTTAAATCAGACCGAGGACAGCCTGTCTGCACTTGCATTTTTTTAGTCTGTTCATCATGAATTCAGAGGCTTCATTCTGACTTTAAAAACATTGCATTGGATATTCTTTCCGGCCGTCGCTGAGTTCTTGACACCCCCTTACATTTCACTGGGCCCCCAGCCGTGTCCTGCCTCCGGCCCTCTCCCCCTGCCCTCTGGGCCTCCCCTGTCTCTGGGCTGCTGGGGTGCCGGCTTTCTCTGCTTTGCGGTTCCCCAGACCCTCTCCACCTCACCTAAGAATCTTCTTGGGGAAGGGCAGGTTGGAGCAGCACAGCCAGGAAACAGACCGGCCTCTTGCCTCCCTTGCCTCCGCCGGCCTTGGACGTGCGGCTCAGCCCTTGGCACCCAGCACATGCCAGATCCTGAGCTTGACCAACTCTGCCAGGCTTGAATTTTTGGCCACCCGGCTGGAGGCTCCTTGAGCCGTCCTGGAGGCTGCCTGGGGAGGTGGTGGCAGAGAGAAGGCCCCAGACACCCAGCCTGGGTGAGGCAGGTTCTGCAGGGAGGCGCCGAGAGCTCTGGCCGGAGCCAGGTGGAATTCAGCGCCGTTTTCCAGGAGACGGAATCGATTGCTTTATTGCCGAGACTTCATTTGAAGGAAGTGAAACTAAAGCTCTGTGAGAAATATGATTATTATAAAATGCTTAAGTCTCCGCCCGGGGGGCCCAAGCTTCGCTCTTCTTGCCTGTGTCTGGGATAGTGGGAGCCACAGTCTTGCCTGCTAATTGGAATGGATTTCAAAAGTGCAATAAAAGCAATCACCTCGGGGTGGGAACTTGTCGCTCGGAGCTGTCTCTGTGCAGACTTGATGAATGTGGGGATTCTGGAGAGCTCGAGTCTCCTGACCTCTGGTCCACCGCTAGGCCTTCATCCCCCTCCAGTGGAGGGTAATGACAATAACAATGATGATAATAATAATGATGATAATGATAAAAGCAGCTGAACATTGAGTGAGTACTTACTATGCACCAGGCACAAGCTCAGCATTTTGCAGGCATGGCTTCATTGAATCCTCCATTAACTCTATGAAGAAGTGTATCAGTCAGTGCTTACCACAAAATTGCTGTGTAACAAGCAACCCTCAAACACAGTTGCTTAAATGGCAAACATTTATTTTTACAGATATGAGGCTTGCTTTGGAGGTAGCTGATCTTATCTGGGCTCAGCTGTGACAACTGGGCTCTGTGCCACATGTTCCTTCCTTCTCCTGCGACCAGTGCCCAGCTCCAGCATATTCTTCTCAGGTAAATGGCAGAAGCTCAAGAGAGCAAATGGAAACCTCCAACCTGCTGTCCTCCCTTCCTCCGCATCACATTGCCAAAGCCAGTTCCATGGGAAGCCAAAGGTGGAGAACAATTTCCTGTCACTTTTGTGGGAGATGATACAAAATCACAGTGAAAAGTGTGCTGAAGAACTGGGCTGCCTGCTGCAGGCAGGTTACTATCAGTATCCCCGTTTTACAGAGGAGGAAAGTTTTGAGGTTAGAAGCAGAATGTTCCCTGAAGAGCTCATATGTTAATGTTCAGAGTTGATGTAATGAAGCCATGAGGACTGTGATTTCATCATTGGGTAAATCCACTGTAATGGACATACTGGGTCGTAACCTAGGCCGGCAGGTTGTGACTGAGCTCCTGGGGGTGTGGCCTTAGGGACTGTGCATGGCTGTTTGAATCCCCTTGTTGGCTGTCTCGCTTCTGACCTCCCCTCCATGGCATGAGAGCAGAGCCCTTGCACTCTCCCTCTCTCTGCTTCCCACCCCCATGGCCTGATGTGGACTGAACTCTGGAATCTTCAAAAACTGTGAGCAAATACATCTTCCTTCCTTTGTGTGGTGTGGTCAGTTGCTTAGGACTAGAGCACTGAGAGCATGGACAGAGACAGAAGGCGAGGGCCAGAGGGGAGGAGCTGCACACCAGGCTTCTGTGGCCACTGGGAGCTGGGATTCAGACCCGAGTTGGGGGTCTTAGCAACCCCTTTCTCATGACCAGCTTCAGCGTTTGCACCCACCCTGGCTGGGGCAGCTCAGCAGGAGCCATTCTGACCACAGATGTGTGGCATGGTCCCTCCGTCTCAGCCCCCAGTGTCCCCCCCAATGCTAGATCTCACCAGACCAGGAATGGGTTCTGGGAAAGGGGTCCGTGCCCTCTCGTCTAACCTTTACGTTGCCCTAAGGGGCCACCTGGCCTCCCTGACTGGAGAGGGGAAGGTGAGGCCGGATGCAAATCACACCCTGACTCAGGGCTTTGCCATCGCTGGGACTCCAAACTCAGTCCATGCCGGCCCTCCCCACAGCCCGCACCCCAGGGCTCTCAGCAGCTCACCCTCTGCCTCCCGGCCTGCTCCTGGCCTGGCTGGGGTGGGTCCTCCATGCCTGGCCTCCTCCCTCCAGCCTCCTCTGGGGACACTGGGGCCCTGCACCCTGAGCCCTCCCCGAAGCTCCCAGGACCCGGCCTGTCAACCCGCGGCAGGAACACGTGGCATGTGGTCCCCAGGGACCCAAGGACCCCCGCCACCTGCTCCTCTTAAAGTTTTTATTATTTCTCTACTACCCAAGTAATGCATGCCTGTTGCAGGAAAATTAGAAAATATAGGAAAGCATAAAGAAAAAAAAATCAAGCATAACCAGTTTTGAGGCCTCTCCACGCATTTGGAGGATAAACATGAAATGGTTTTATTTTTCCTGATAACTGCCGCCACTCCACCATCTCCGAGCCACTGGCTCGCCCCCCCTTCTTGCTGGGTGACAAGTCCTCAAGTGGTGGCTCAGCCCGGCTCCGCTGCCTTCCACGCTGCGTTATGAAAAGGGGCTCGGCCTGCCTGGGACCTAGGACTCGGTCCTGTTTTAAATAAACTCTGACTGAGTGTGGTGGCGCACACCTGTGATCCCAGAACTTGGGAGGCTGAGATCGGAGGGTTGCAGGTTCAAGGCCAGCCTCAGCAACATAGCAAGACCCTCAGCAACCTAGTGAGACCCTATTTCAAAACAAAAAAAATTTAAAAAAGCTATAGCTCAGGGGTAGAATGCCCCTGGATTCAATCCCTAGTACAAAAGTAAGTAAATAAACAAACTCTGACCTCATATTTGTTCAAAACTTGACCCCTCCCTACCCCACCTTCCTGCCCCAATCTTCCCTGGGGTCCCCCCACTCCATGCCCTTCTGAGCAGCATCTGGTTAGGTGCTGGGCCGGGCAGAGGGGCTCCTGGTGCCCCTTGGGGGAGGTTCTGGCTGCAGATGTAATAGTCCCAGGCCTCACCAGGGCTCCCCAGCTTCAGGTGCAGCTGGTGACCAGCCCCCAGCTTCAGCCTCCTGAGAGACCTTGC
>PVLC010050287.1:0-10166 GCA_004027655.1 Graphiurus murinus | reverse complement strand
ATTTCTGAAATAAGCTACACCTGGTAACAATGCATTATTCCTTTGATATGCTGCTGAATTTAGTTTCCTAATATTTTACTTAAGGTATATTCTTCAAGATTCATAAATGATATTAGTCTATTAGTTTGTCTACAGTTTTTCTTATTTTGGTATCAAGTTATACTTCCTTCAGAAAAATAATTGTGTGTGTGTGTGTGTGTGTGTGTGTGTGTGTGTGTGTGTTAATTTTTCTTCCCATAAGCTTTGGGGAAAAAGAAGAAAAACCACTGCATTTATGGAATTCTCCTGTCCTGACCCAGTGATTTTTTTCCCTTTTTTGTTGAAAAGGAGTAGCCTTTTGACAACCTTCTCTACTTCTCCCATAGCAAGCAATCTTCTTATATTTTATTTTCTATTCCTTCTGAGGTCAGTTATGGCAAATTAAAATTTTCCTAGAAATGTTTTCAGTGTGTCCAAATTTCAACTTCGTTGGCACAGAATTGAGCACACTCATGTCCTCTGTCTCTTTGTGCTCTCCACTGTTTGTTATCTCCCTGTCCTCTTATCTTTTCTTGTTTGCATATTTTTCTCCACTTCACTTGATTTGATTAGATACTGGCTTATACATTTTTATTAATTTTTTTTCTTTCCAAAACCATCTTCTGGGTAAACTTTGTAGTTCTGTTGTTTGGGGTTTTATAAATAATTTCAGCTTTTTAAAAATTTCTTATTTCATTGCATTTTTTGTTGTTGTTTCTGTTGCTCTTTTCCTAACTTTTTGAATGAGTTTAGTTATTTAATTCTTTATTTTAATTAATACAGAGATTTAATACAATGTATTTTTCACTGAGCATTTTAGTGGCATCTTACAGCTTCTGAAATGAAGTATTTTTATGAGGCTGTTTTCTATTCATTTTTTAATCCTCACTTGTATTTCCTCTTTGATCTAAAAGTTGTTTAAACAAAATCAAATCACTTGATAGTCACCTTTGCGTCTGTTAAATATATTCATTTCTCTAATATGTATATATTAGCTTCAAATGATGTTCCTTAACCCCCAACTATTGCAAACGAGGCAATCAACCCATTAACTTGGTTCCCCATCTTCTTTCCTTCCTTCCTCCTCTCTTTTTCTCTTAGTTACATCATTTCTACCTTAGATGCCAGAGAATTTACATTCGTCTTCTGTTTACCACCCTGATCTCCACACTGCTTTGGTCTCAGTTCTTTGATCAAACATATTTAATGCCAAGCAGTGACCACTTTTGTCCTCTCCATGTAGCCTGAGTATTGGCCTCTAGTCATTTCTTCATAAAGGAGAGAAACAGTATTACTCAAAGATCAATTTTTTTTTTCAAAACTCTCCAGATAGCTGGGTGTGGTGGCCCATGCTTGTAATCCCAGCATTTGGGAGGCTGAGACGGGAGGATCCAGGTTCGCAACCAGCCTCAGCTACCTAGTGAGGCACTCCACAACTTAGTGAGACCCTGTTTCAAAATAAAGAATAAAAAATAGGGCTGGGGGTATAGCTCGGAGGTAGAATGCCCCTGAGTTCAATCCCCAGTACCGCAAAAAAAAAAAAAAAATAGGGCTGGGGGTGTAGATTGGAGGCAGAATCCCAGCACCACAAAAATTAATTAGTTAATTATTAATTAAAAATAAAAGGGTTGGGGGTATATCTCAGAATTAGAATGCCCCAGTATAAAAAAAAAAGTGTTTTTTCCAGAACTTTGCCTTTAGATTTTTTATTTGAGAAACAGTCTTATTAGATCTAAAATCTCTGACATCTTTTATTTCTTTTAACTTGTATGGGTATGTCTCACCGCCTTCTGAGAATTCTGAGACCAGCATAAAATCTCTCGTATAAGTGACTTGATCTTTTTTGTCTGGCTGCCCAGTTAGTTTTCTTTGCCCTTAAAACTCAATAACATAGAATGTGTGTTGGTGAGATACTACAAAGCATCGGGTTTTCAAATCAGTTGCACAAGAATCACACATCTACCTCTTCATTAGTAACTGAGAAGAGGGCTGAGGGTGTAGCTCAGTGGTTGAACACTTGCCTAGCATGCAGGAGGCCCTGGGTTCATTCCCTGCTACCCCAAAATAAATAAATAAGGCAGTGGATGGTGGTGCAAGCCTATAATCCCAATACTTGGGAGGCTGAGACAGAAGGATCACAGATTTGAGGCCAACCTCAACAACTTAGTGAGAACGTCAGGAACTTAGACCCTGCTTTAAAATAAAAGGAACTGGAGGTGTTGCTCAGAGGTAGAATGCACCTGGGTTCTATCCTCAGTACCAAAGATATGAATAAATAAACAAACAGTAAAAAGGAATGGCTGAGCAGGGACACATAACTGCAGGCCACAGGGAAGCAGGAAGTCACCAGTCAGCACAACCCCTAGTTCCTCCTTGACACACCAGGATGCGCCCTATTCCCGAGGGCACATTCCGGGCCTCTCCAAGGTACAAGCAGAGGGTATCACTTTCCATCATGGGCTATCTCCGGCACGTAGCCCAACAAGCGGCATTCTCCTCCTCGAGGAGCACGCTAGCCTTGATGCGGCCAGTACTTTCTCTTTTGCTTTCTTCCTAGCCAGCCATCCAAAGGAAGGGAGGACGGGGCGCAGGCCTGCTGTAATCTTTTCAGCCCCACCTGGCATTGATGGATCTGGGTCGGTTTTCCCTGGCACCCAGTGCGCTTTTCCAGTACAGGGTTGCTATGTTCTGCATGTTTCTGTCCCTCCAAAATACGTATCTTGAAACCTCATCTCCAATGAGGAGGATTAGGCCATGAGGGCTAGGTCCCCAGGGGTGAGATTAATGCCCTTCCTTTGAAGAGACTTGAGAAAGTCCCTTTGCCCTTCTGCCCTGGGAAAACTCACAGAAGTCATTCTATCCACGAGCGCGGGCCCTCACCACTCACTCTGCTGCCGTCTTGACCTCAGACTTCCCAGCCCCGGGACGGCGAGCAAAAAACTTGTAAGTCACCCAGGCCAAGGTTCTGGTGATAGAAGCACACCCACTAAGACATAGCTTCAAGTCTTCTTTTATTTCAAGAGTAATTTCTTTAATTAAGGCTTCTAATCTTTGTTCTGTTCCAGGATAGTTTTCCTCCTCAAGATCTCCAACTCTACATGCCTTTCCAATACTGTGCCTTCATTCTCTCTCACTTATCATTTTAAATTCCCTATTTCAGTTTGGCTTTGCTCGCTTTTCCTAATTTCTATTATCTGCATCTTTGCTGAGTTCTTCGTAGCTCTGTCCCTCCTTTGCGACTTTTGACGTCATCTACATTTCTCTGATTTTATTTTCTTTCACTTCTTTCCGAAGTTCGCTCAACTCACTTCTCATTTCGTCCAGTTGTCTTGCTGTGTGCTCCCTGAGGTCCTGCACTTTTGCTTTCAGGATTCTACCCATAGTTGTGACTGCTTCTTCCACTTCTTTACTAGCGCTTATTAATTATATTTTAGCATGCAATCACAGGTTTCATCATTCTTGGCAATTTCTGTCTATCTGCGTGACTATTCTTCCTCTAGCAAGTTTCACTATCCCTCCCCTTATTTCCCCTTATTTTTTTTTTTTTCTTGGACAATCAACACCGTGTTGGGCTTTTGTTTCAAAATATCCACTTTCAAATGAGTGAGATTTTCCAGGTGACTGGAAGAGCTTCCCATGAGAGGAGGGTCTGCCCCACAAAGCCACACCATTCCTGCCTCATTACGTGATCTGGGAAGAACAATTGTCTCTGCCTCCCTAACCCAGACGGACTCAGGAGGCCACCGACCTTTTGCCGGCGGCTTATCAGGGCCCCTCGCTCTGTCGTGAGTCACACGGCCTGTGCACCCGAGGCTTCCCAGCGACCATCTCGCCTGCAGGGAGCGGGTCTGACCTCCGAGCCCCGCCCCGCCCCACCCTGCTGGGCTAGCTGGCTTTTTCCACACATCTTCCCCACACTTCCAGCCTCACAGCTCCTGCCCGGGATCCACCCTGTCATACTGTGTGATGGGATATGGGTTTGTTACTTTAGGGGCTGAGAAAACAGGTTTTTACTGCAGAGCTCTGCGCCGTTGGACTATCTCAATCTTCACTACCAAGCGTGGCCTCCACTTCATAACCCCAGGCGTGCTCCTAGGCTGACCCCACACACTGCTGGCAGGCCGGGTGTCTTGGAGCTTGCCTTGGATTGATAGAGGTCACCAGGGGTCCAGCCCCATGCTGCTCTCAGAACTGGGTGGAGGGATGAGCCAAGATAAGAATGAAATGAACGCTCACTTTCACAAGAGTCTAGCCAGCACCTCTCCTCTTAGACCGCAATGTCTACAATAACAAAATACCAGAGACTAGGTGGCTTAAACAACAAAAAGTTTTGATACTATGGTTCAGGAGATTCAAATGTCTAAGATCAAGTTCTAGTACCCCTTTTTTTGTGGTACTGGGGGTTGAACTCAGGGACATTCTACCTCTGAGCTACATCCTCAACCCTTTGTATTTTTCTTTTTTATTTTGAAACAGGGTCTTGTTAAGTTCCTGACAGTCTCACCAAGTTGCTGTGGCTGGCCTGAAGCCTGTGAGCCTCCTCTCTTAGCCTCTCGAATACTGGGATTTCAGACGTGCATAAACATGCCTGCCTAAGTTCTGGCTTCTGTGGTGTCTGGTGTGGGCGCTCTTCTGTTTCCTAACTCTGTCCCTGTGACCTCTCCTCAGGACCCGGGTGTGTGGAGAGAGTGAGCAAGCTTCTTGCTGTCTCTACTTGCAAGGACACGAATCCTATCAGATCAGGACCCCATCTATGTGACCTGTTTAGCCTTAATTGCTTCCTTGGAGGTCTCATCTTCAAACACAGCACCCTGGAGGTTAGGGCTTCCACATGTAAATTTTGAGGAAACAGAAATGCTCGGTTTGTAACGTGTGTAACAGCAACTTATGACAGGAAACGATGTCATGAGAAGTGAATTAGAATCGCTGAGGGATTCGAGGAGAAGAGGACTGTTCTGGTCAAGAAATCATGAAAGCCGTGTGACTTGACCTGAGGAGAGGAGGAGGGTAGGATTCGTACATCTGGAGATGGGGTATGGGTACTGCAGTTACAGAAAACAGCTCAAGCAAATGTGGGCAAACAGAAGGTGTAGACGGCCCCAGTGCTGGGTCCCCTGCTCTGGAGTGGAGGTGGCAGTGAGGAGGTCACAGGAAAGCAGCTTCAGGAGGGTGCAACCCTGGTCACACCAGCGGGGAGGTCCTGAACTCCTATGGGAAGACTGGAGGCCTTGCCCCAACACAGTCGTACGGGTCTGTTTCCATTACTAGAATGAAACACCTGAGGTTGAATACTTTATAAAGAAAACATTTAATAGTCAGGATGGTGGCCCACGCCTGAGACAGGAGGATCACAGATTCAATGCCAGCCTCAGCAGCTTAGCAAAACCCTCAACAACTTAGGGAGACCCTGTTTCAAATTTAAAAAAAAAAAAAATAGGACTGGGGGTGTAACTCAGAGGTAGAATGCTCCTGGATCAATCTCCAGTACAAGAAAAGAAACTTGAGATTAATTTAATGCACAGGTCTGAAGGCAGAAAGTGGAAACAGCACGTTGCTGGCTCTGGCGAGGGCCCCTGGCCACATCATGTTGTGGCAAATGGCATTCTGACACATGTACGAGAGGAAGAGATCATAGCACAAGACAGGCCTCTTATTTCAACTCAAGGTCCCACGGGAACTACGGTAATCCTTCTGAGGGCAGCGCCTCAAAAGACCCAAGGGCCTGCCATGAGGCCCCACCTCCTCAGGTCCCTCCACAAGCCCCCAGCACGTGAACCCAGCCCAGCCACATCCACACCTTAGCCACAGCGGTCAGGGCATCTGTGCGGATGGGGAAGCCTGGAGCTATGTCCTTGGAAGAGGGAACTTGCAACATTATGTCAACTAGACTGAAAGGTAGGGGGCAATGAAAGCACTGCAGCACAGGCCTAAAAAGTAACGGTAGCTGAAAATCAAGATGAAATCTTTTTTGTTAATGTTTTTGTTTTTTGCTTTGAAATCTGGATAATGTACATTTAATTTCAGAAGTAGAAATATATAACAAGCTCTCTGGAAAATGAACTTCTAAATGTGTCATTTTGAAGATGAAATTTAATATATTAAATTATAAATTCATATAAAAGTTTAACTATATTTATAATGTAAGCTGTTTAATAATATTCTCAGCAAAATACAGCATTCATAGAATAATGATATGTAATTGAAATACACTCTATATGTCAGGCTACATTGAGCTAACCTTTTGATCTACTAATTTAACAACATAGGAAAAGAAATGAGGCCTACCCAATTTTAGCATGCTCTCCAAATTCAATTAACTTTAACCAATATATTGACAGCATGCTTTCGTTTCTTATTAAAATAAAATCTCTTAAATGTTCAAGATAAAATCAGATGCATATCATGTTGACAAGAAGCAGATCAAGTTTTTCAAGAATGTTTTAAAAATTGTAGATTAAATCATTAGGAGTGAAAGAATTAATGTAAATATTCCAATATTGTTGTTGAGTTCTTTTTTTTTTTTTTTTTTTCCTTTTTTAAAAACAAACCTTGAGCCAGGCATGGTGATGCATCCCTGTAATCCAGTACTTAGGAGCCTGAGACAGGAGGATTGCAGATTCGAGGATAGCCTCAGCAAATAATGAGACTCTCATCAACCTAGGGAAACCCTATTTCAAAAATAAAAATAAAATAGGGCTAGGGGTGTAGCTCTGAGGTAGAATTCCCCTGGGTTCAATCCCCAGGACCAAAAAAAAAAAAAAAAAAAAAAAACTTGTTTTGGATCACTTGAAATAAGCAGTATAATTTTTCTTTTCCTCACTGAATAAAGAATTTGGATAATATTAAGATATTTAAACCAGCTGGGTATGTTGGCACATGCCTGTAATCTCAGTACTTGAGAGACTGAGACAGGAAGATCACAGGTTTGAGGTCAGCCTCAGCAACTTAGGGAGACCCTGTTTCAAAATAAAAAGAGTTCAGGGTATGGCTCAAAGGTAGAATCTCCCTGGGTTCAATCCCAAGTACTAAAACAAAGCAACAACAACAAAACAAGATTTTTTATTTTATTTTTGTATTGGAGGTGGGGTACTACTAAGGATTGAACCCAAGGGCATTCTACCTTGAGTTACAGCCCCAACCCAATTTGATTTTTTATTATATTACATTATATTATAATTTTATTTTATTTTATCTTATTTAACCAAGGTCTCACTAAGTTGAAGAAGTTTTACTAGTTTACTGAGGCTAGCTATGAACCTGCAATCTTCCTGTCGCAGTCTCCCAAGTACTGGGATTACAAGCACAATCGTTCATTGCCACTCCTGGCTAAAACAAGATGTTTAAACCAAGAAGAAATTGAAGAAAACGCCAGAGTCACACTAACGATAAGTCAGAGCCTATGAAGCGATACACATACTTTACTCATCTTAACATACACAGAGACTACGCTGCTGAGCAAAAGAACCCCTCCACGTAACCATCAAGTCAAACTTGTCCTCTTAGAGCCAAAAAGGGAAAATCCAAGCAAAGTCTGGACTCCAGTGCTCCCTGCAGTGCTCCCTTCAATGCTCCCTGCAGTGCTCCCTTCTGCACCTCCAGTTTGCCCTCTGCAAACACAAGTCATTCCTCTGATGATTTTATGAAAGGAAACTCATTTCAATCGTTTTGAAGTGAGAAGGTTCAGCCCGACTGGCTGTGTGTTTTTCTTCGCTTCCTCTTAACGTGCAAAGCGATTGGAAGTGTGGGTGTCTTTCTGCAAACACGTGGTCCCACACTGCTTGCTCCGAGGTCCTTCAGTCATGGCTCCCCATTTTGATCGCCATCGCTACAATGGCCTGACACTCTTATGAATTTTGTGTAAATAAATGTTGGCGATGGTGATCAAACAAGCTCCCACGAGGCTAAAGTGAAACGCAAATGCTTTCCACTGGTTCTGGGCATTCTGTACCTTTTCTGTATATATAATTCAAAAGTCATTTGAGCATGCCTCTATCACATGACACTCTTATCACATGACATTGAAATGTTCAAGAAAAAAGCAAAGTCAAATTTAGATTAATTTTAAGGACACACACACACACACCCAGTTCACAGATGTGTGTGATTTTAATGTAAAAAAACAGACATAATATATTTTAGTGACTCAATTCTGTAGCCATGTACACAAAATTCTTGATTATTTCCCAAAAGGAGCTTGACTTAAAAGAGGTGGAAACAGCGCTGAAGGAACTGGCTCTTGTCATTTGTTACCAGCCATTACGGACCCAAATGTTTGGAATCTAATGACTGAACTTACTGCAGAGAAGCAAATTCATGTTTTGATGAGGATTCGAGTTTCCATGTTAGGATACCACGAGCACAATGTTACGGATAAATAGATAACTGTTGGATATTTTCAACAGAAACAAATTTAATGGAGTTTAAGAAACAGATTTATTTTGTTGTTAAGTGGTTGCAATCCAAACAAATATAGGATTATAAATTTGCAAGCGATTTTAGAGATTACTTTGTCCCTTCTGCTAGCTTAAAAGTAAGCCTGGGTTCAGGGAGGTTGAGCTGGAGTGTGGACTAAGCTCGGTCCTAGACTGCTGCTTCAGACAGGAGCCACGGTCTCCACGCCAGCTGTTACCAGGGTCTGTGCCCCCCTCCCCCACGCCCCCAAGGTCACGAGCTTGTCTTTGTTTCCAGGCAAAAGATGAACAACTGTGGTCTACCAGAGAAAGCCCAGAATGAAGGATCAGATATGAGCAATTGTTATAAACTACTCAATGTTCTTGGTGTTTAGCAGATTGACCCCTCGAGTTTAGGTAGTTCTAAACACGAAACAGAAACAGCTTTGTGATGCACGTGACATACCATCGCTCCTGTGGTCTCGTGATAGTGTGGGAGATGCAGATGTGTGGGGCCGCCTGCCTCCTCTCAGATGCCTCCTGGGGACTCAACGTCAGTGTGTCCAAAGGCAGGCTGTCACCCTTCCCTGTCCCTCTGAACTTTGTCCTCCCCCCACGTCCTTTATTACAAGCCAGCGATCTGAACAGACCCCTCACTCACTCTGTCAAACCTAACACCAATTTCTAGCTATCCTGTCCCCTTCCAAAACATGTCTCCATTCTCCATCATCCCTTGACCAGGGCCCGTGGACAGTGCAGCAGGTGCCCAGCTGAGCCCCAGCGAACCTCGTACAAACAGAGGCAAAATCCGAGACCCACTGTGCCACTCACCTGTGGGAAACCTTCCTTGGCCTCCTGTTTTGCACTGAGACTAAAGGTGGCAACCCTTCACGTGGCACCCGAGGGCCGTGTCACCTGGCTCGTGCTTCCTTCCCCAGCCTCCCCGTGCCCCACGCCGGGCTGTGTGGGGCTGATGTCAGTCTCTGCCACCGGGCAGGTGGCACGGCAGTGTTTCTTTAATGTCCCTCCCCCCTGCTTTGCTGAATCCCCAGGAGGTCGGGCAGATCCTTGCTGTGAGCCACTGTCCTCCGTTCCCCACATCAAAGAGAAGGTAGAGCAGGTTTCTAATTTAATCTCCGCTGCTCGCCCTATTGGAAGAAGCCAGAGTCACTGTGGAGACATTTGCCAGGGAAGCAATTAGGAAGATGGCCCGGGCAGCCCGAGAGCTAGAGCAGAAATGAAGTCCAAGGAAGAGAAGGCATCAGCTGCCGTGGAGGAATGAGAACCGGGCCCTGCTCAGGCGCACGGCCACACCAGGACGCCTGTCACCACGGGGAGCAGAGCTGTCACAGGTGTGCAGGCCAGGCCCAGTGAGGAAGCATTCACTCCACGCTGCAATGAGCTTGCTGTGTAGACGCCAGCACCCAGCAAAGACATTGCCATAGGGGAGGCCACCTCACGTTCAGCCAGGCTGCTGCAAAGACCAAGAGATGGCGTGCCCCATCCTGTCCCCACGGAGGTCGCTTGCCTGGATTCTACTCCTGGACGTGAAGGGACGTGCTGTTACATGCTCTGTCATGTGAATCACCTAAGAAAATTATCCTTCTGTCTCAAAATCATGCCTGTTTTAGAACGTGATCTCTCTGCAAGCGGAGGGGTGAATGGAATATTTCACCAGAGTAACTATTTACTGACAACTCGTGCTAGTTTATAGCCCGTGTCTTCTGGAATGGATGTGAGTTCATTATCCACTGCTTT
>PVLC010050286.1:0-10341 GCA_004027655.1 Graphiurus murinus | reverse complement strand
AGAAATGGTATTTTATTTTTATTAAATGTGTGCCTCTTTGATTATTAAGATCAAACATTTTTCCATGCTCTCAGATTATCAAGATCAATGTCTTCTAATGTTAATTATTGTCAGTTTCTCTATTATGAGTTATTTATATATGTTTTTTGCTGTTGGATATCACCAGGTTTTCATAGTTTTAAAACAACCACTTTTAACAAATTCTTTAGATATTAAAAATATTTTAAATATATTTTGTTAATATCTTTCCTCCACGTGTTTATCTTTCTGCTTGATTTTTTGTTGTTATTGTTTTTTATTTTAAAATTGGGTTTCCACTGATGCAGCCAAGATGAGGGCACTAATTTCATTTGTTCTGTCTTCTCTTCCTTCTAGGTCTGGCTCATAATCTTGCACCAGGTTTTTGTTTTTTATTTATTTTAATTTTCTTTTTTTTTTTTTGTACTAGGGGCTAAACTCAGAGGCATTTTACCTTCAAACTACACCCCCAGGCACTTTTTATTTTGAAACAGGGCCTCACTTAAGTTACTGAGGCTGGCCTTAAACATGCAATCCTCCCATCTCAGCCTCCCAAGTACTGGGATTACAAGATGTATCACCATGCCCAGCTTGCATCAGGTCTCATCAGGTCTTGATTTTTCTTGTCTTTCTGTTGCCCAGGTTTTTCATATTTAACCCTTGGCCAGTTGAAATTTGTCTAGAGATTGCTTCTCCCCAAACCCCAATGATGCTCTGGCCTTATAATCTGAGCTGGAAGCACAGGTCATCACAGTGTTTCACAATTCACCATAGTAAGTGCAGTTAAGACCTTGGGGAGAGCGCCCTTACCTGTATCACCACCTCCTCCTCTTTTAGCTACTGCACCTATCCGCAGGCAGGAAGCATTTCCTTGGGTGTGAAGAGTTAGTTAAGAATAAAATAAGGGGGCAGGGCAGCATCTCTCAGAATTTGTTTTCCTCAACCTTGACCTTGAGGCTTCCTTAAATCCCCCCATTTCAGCGGCTTCTTGTGGTGAGTGCTGAACAGTACTGTCCCTGTTTCTCAGCAAAACAGCCCTCATTCATTGTGATCTTCAACCTAGTGCAGCAAAGAAATAACCATAACAAAATATATCATTGACCTCCCAAATGCACTGACCCAGGAAACCTTTCTTTCCTGTTTCCTAGTAAACATAGCTCTGACGTGTGGTGTATTTTGGGGAGGAGGAGAGTGGAAGTGATAGACAATTTACACTGATGGTGTGGGATCTGGTTTGGTCCTGGGGTGTTCTGCTGGGAGATTCACCTGTTCTGCCTGAATCAGGCACCATATAAGCATTCTCCTTCCCTCTTTCCCCCTACTCCTCTCTTTGCCTACAAAAAACATCCCGTCCTCTGGATCCTGGGAATTGGGTCCTAAAGTAACACTGTAATTGGGAGTCAGTCTTCAATTCCAACATTTTCTTCCTTTTAGGCAAATTGATGAGCAGTTCTAAACATGTCCCCCAGAAGCAATCCATTAATCCTGAAGAGGTTGAAAGCACAAACAGATTAATGCCTATTAACAACAGATCAAAAGCGAAGACAAACTGGCAGCCTCTTAAAGGGAGGATGGTGAACCCAGGAATCCCCAATGTGCAATTTGGTCTCGGGGTAAAGATCATCCATGAACTGTGTGTTGGTCTCTTCGGTCAAGTGAATGGGAGGAGGGACATTCAGTGGCAGGACAGTGTGGGGCTGCACTAAGAAGGGAGAGGAAGGGGTATGGGAGAGAGTCACATGAGTATCAGTGACGCTCAATCTTTCCTCAGGGATGCCTGGACTGCACACTTTTTTTTTCAGTGCTGGGGATCAAACCCAGGGACTTACACATACTAGGTGAGCTCTCTACCATTGAGCTACATCCTCAGCTCTGGACTGCACATCTTAAGTCTCTACAGCTGTATGGTGGTAGACACGTATAGCCTTCCTCTCCGCCTCTATTGATACAACAAAAGAGCAAAAACAAAACAAAGCCTCTGAAGTCACAACATCTCTCACACCCAGTTATGAGTAACTGGTCCTACTGCCAGTTACTTCTAATAGCACCTGCGTCCTCACTTCTAGGTGAATAGACAGATGACCCTTTACATCTGTCGTGTTATCCTGGTGTGAGAGGTAATAGAGTCCTTTCACTCTCAAAAGTATTCTGATTTATAGGGTACTTGGTCACCCTACTTAGATAACACCAAGAGTTAGAAGAGATTAGAGTCTCTCAAATTGGACTCTTTGGTGGCCCTTCGAGACCATGGAGTAGGAGGAAGGGAAGAAATGAGGGAGAAGAAAGACTTTGTAGTAAGAATCCTTGGCCCACCAACCCCACTTCTCCCAGAAGAGCTCAGTGTGTCTGTTTTACATGCTGGCTTCCCTTACACAACTCACAAGTGCACCGTACAAAGTGAGCAAAGCCAGACTCCAAGGTGGCCCACTGTGTGATCCCATTTATATGACATTCTGGAATATGTAAAACTACAGCAACAAAACTGATAAGTGATTGTCAGGGGCAGGGGGAGGAAAACATGATGATAAGAAAGCATGAAGGAACACCCCAAGGTGACAGACTTTGGTTCTGAAGACATTTGAAGAAGGGTTCCTCCTTCTCCAACATGCTTGGGAAGCAAGGGAGACTGGACAGCCTCCGAGCCTCCACCCCCCCACAAACTCTAAAACTGTATTGCTCTATGGTCTAGTGCAGAAGCTCCTCCCCAAGAAAACGGAGAAAATGGTGGCCTAGCAGCCTGGAGGAATCTAGGCAGCTACTAGAGTTGCTGGACACACACACGCCCAATAGCCTAAGGAACCAGGATCCAGTGACAATGTTCCCTGAGGTAGACACATTACGCCTTATATACATAGATAAATAAATAGAACAAATCAGTTTGCCTTGCATCCTTTAGAATAACCAGGACTACTAAACAATATTTCACTTCTCTTCTTCTCAGGC
Organism: Graphiurus murinus; assembly: GCA_004027655.1. Taxonomy (NCBI): domain Eukaryota; kingdom Metazoa; phylum Chordata; class Mammalia; order Rodentia; family Gliridae; genus Graphiurus; species Graphiurus murinus. The sequence continues at coordinate 7,380 of PVLC010050286.1, read as the reverse complement.
ACATGCTATTTCTCAAGGGAGCCAGGAGTGGTGATGGAACTTGTTTGGGGCACATTAAGGTAAGTGGGTGTGGCATGTGCCAAGTCTAAGCAGAAGACTTTAAGAGCCAAATTTGCCACATTCTCCCCTCATCAGCCTGTGCCCCTGAGGGAGACCAACAAGTAGCAGAGCTCCTTACCTTCTGAGAGAAATATATGGCATGAAAGAAAAATCCATAAGGGCTTTTTGTTACTGACACACAACAAAACCTGTCCTGACCAATATAGGCAGGTTTCATATAAAACAGAATTGATTCATTCAGAAGAATTTGGGTACTTTAGTTCAGGGTTTTCCAGAATTGGTTCCAGAGAATACTCCTTCTAGAAGACATGTGTGGTCAAATGAATTTAGGAAAAACTACCAATTTCATCTTCTTCCTGAAGAGCTAAAAGTTTTAGGCACAAGAATCCTTCAAGTTTGTTCAATCTTAAATTTTCCTACATGAATCTCTCTATGAAATATGTATTCCATGGGCATATCTACTAGCAACTTGAGAATTCAACTTTAGTCAATTCTGAAAAGTGTATGAAAATCAAGATATGGTCATATTCTTAGAAATCTATTAATGGTTAGTATTCAGAGATTCCAATATGGTTTTTTGTTGTTGTTTTGGTACTAGGGATTGAACCTAGGTGCATTTTACCTCCGAGTTACATCCCCAGCCCTTTTATTTTTTATTTTTATTTTTTGAAACAGGGTCTCTCTAAGTTGCTAATGTTGGTCTCAAAACTACTATCCTCCTGTCTCACCTTCCTAAGTACTGGGATTACACGTGTACACCACCACACCTGGCTCCCAGTGGGGTTTTTAAAAATTATTATTACTACTGGTTAAAATATTATTAACTTCATGGTAAAGCTATTTTAAAGAACAAGATGATAATTTTCTATAAAGTGAAATATATACTTATGTTATCCAGCAATCCCACTGCTCAATATCCAAGTAAAACAAAAACTTATACCCATATTAAAGCCTTTATGTGAATGTTTACAGTGGCATTATTCACACAGTAATCATGAAAAACTAGAAACACCTCAAATGTCCATCAGTGTTAAATGGATATACAAACTATGGCACATCTCTACAATGGAATAGTACTTGGCAATAAAACAAACAAACAAACAAACAAAACCTACTGACAGACACAAAAACATGTACAAGTCACAATTGTACTATGTGAAGTGAAAGAAACCAGATTTTTAGGTTATATCCTATGAGATCTATTTATATGGCATTGTGGAAGATGCAAAGGTAAGGACAGAAAATTAATGAGTGATCATCAGGGGCTGAAGGAGGACAGCATGATGACAAAGAGGCACAATGGAACATTCTGAGTTGACAGACCGTGGGGTTCTGTGTCTTGACTGTGGTGGTGTCGCTGCTCGACTACAGTTGCTTGTAAAAATCCAGAATTGCATGCCACAAACCATGAATTTTACTGTGTATAAGTCACACATCAATAAAAGTGTGCATTACCAACTTAGTTCCCAGGTATAAAACTGAAGGCTCACCTGTATGCAAGTGACCCTTGAAGCATCATCAAGGGCAATTCAGAGATCTCCTGGTTCCATCACCTGCTGCTTCTGGTCAATCATCTTTGCTCAGCCAGGATGATCCCTTATCTCTCTAAAGCACACAATTGGTTAATTACCCCTTTCCAAAAAGAAGGGAGGGATGGATAGAGGAAAGAGGTAGAGACCTACAGATGGTCTTGCTTTAAGCATAGTGACAAAGGTTCCCAGTGACTGAACATTCTGACGTGTGAGGTGCAGTGCTATTCCACATTTCCCTCAGTCAATCCTGCCAAACATCCTTTGGGATAGGTACAATTTTCTCCTTTTTATAGACAGGCAAACTAGGTCTCACTGAAATTAAACAACTAGCCAGGTAACACAACTAGTAAGTGAAAGAAGACTAACGTGAACCATACCTATACTTCCAGTAACTACTCCTTATTATCTTCCAGCTCTTAAAAATAGTTTGAATCAATAAGATAAATAATAATAATATGTGTTGACATGGATATGGAGAAGCTGGGGTTCTCCTGTACTGCTAGAGGAGGGAGAGTGTAAAATGATGCAGACACTATTGGAAAATAGTCTGGCAGTGATTAAATGACCCAGCAATTCCACTCCTAGGCTTGTACCCAAGGTAATGTAAGCATAAGTCCATACTTCAGATTCTTTGCAGGAGCATTATTTATAATAGCTAAAGACTGAAAACAACCCAAGTACCCAATATCTGATGAATAGGTATAAAATTTGCTATATTCACACAATGGAATATGTTTCAACAAGAAAAAGAAATGCATGATCTAAAATTTACTATAGTGACAGATACACAACCCTATGAATATACTAAAAACCATCAGACTGAAAGCTTTAAGGGGACACATTCTATAATACGTGAATGACATCTCAACAAAGCTGTTTTTTTAAAAATGGCATACACCTAACCCAGTTAGAGTAAAAAAAAAAAAAATCTACGTACTAAAAATGGGTAAGAGAGGAATAAGGAATAGAAGAACCAACACAACAAATAAATGCCAAATGCTCTGTAGTTGCCTTTAGAATGCACGGTTAAGATTTAATTCGGAAGCCAACTAAAAATACTAATTATATTTTTACTTGGGCTAATGTTAAAATTAGTATGTAGTCCTCAGCCGCATGTCAGCCAAGAGCAGAGGGAAACAGCCCACTTAACTAGTGGGTGGAAGGAAGAAGCCTATCTGGAATAAAGAGAGTGAGCAGAAATCCCCAGTGGGAAAACCTAAAACAGATACTGACATGTACTTTGTCAATGCTTCAGGGTGTGGGGGGGGGGCACGACCACTGTAAGTTGGAATATGGGTGAGACTTGGTCTTCACTGGAGCAAAAAAGCACCCTGGTCCCAGCAGGCACAAATCTCAGCTGCCTTCACGAACATGGCGATAACTGCATTAACCTTCTCCTCTGGGAGTTATTTTTTATTGTAACACACTTGTCAAAATGTCATCGCATTAGCTTGCCTCTCCCACATCCGCCCACCGATTCCTCTCAGCTGTAGAAGAAAGAGCAGTAATTAGAGCAGGAAACGGCCCCTGGATGAATAAAGGGCTCCACAGCCTGACAGTTATCGGAGACTTCTACAAAGTGATTCTTGGAGAGAAGGTGGGGTCACCCATCCCGGGCGGGCCCGGCCACCTAGAGCCCCTTCCACTCCAGGATGGGGACAGTAATTGCATCCCAGAAACCAACTCTGCTGCCCGCTGCCCGGCTGAATGCTGACATTTAGGAACCGTGAGGATTAATTGCACAGAACCAAGTGCCCTTTTGTCTTGCTTGGTTCAGCTCAACTCCTACCAAGGGTGCACGTGACCTCTCTGATCTTTTTGTTGGGGCTGTTCCTTAACTGAGATGGGAGGAGCTCCCAAAGGGAGCCCTATAGACTGTGGAACTCTCAGGGGATTTGCAAATGAAGTGGAATTTTAGGGGGGCTTCTCTAAAAATACATGTATTTAATGAGTAAGCAAAATAAAATAGATGCATACAATGGGGTATTAGCCTGGAAAAGGAAGCCCATTCTGAAACATGCTACCCAACAGCATGAACTTTGAGGACATTAGAGTAAGTGAAATAAACCTGACACAAATATTGTATGAATAGTTACATGAGGTACCTAGAGGTACTGACCACCTTCCTGCCTTCTTCTGTATTTTAATACTGACCTTGGACAGGCTGCTGATTCCTGGAGAGAGTAAACAGCTGGTTACGAAGGTACTTTTCAAACACAAACCAACTGATCCAAGGTCCTCGCCCCAGCCACCTCCTCCTCCAGCGGGATCTCCCGCTTTGGTCCACTTTCTGCCTGTCCTACTCACTGGAGGTGGTTGGGGTTGGAGGGGCTCTGAGAAATTGTGGCAGTCCAGAGGAGCCTAAGGAGACAAGTCCACAAAGACTGTACGTCATGCAATGTGGTTTCCCAGTTGGGATCCTAAAGCAGAAAAAGGAGGTTACAGAAGAACTAAAGATATCCAAACAGGATGGATGCTACTTAGTGGAGCAAACGTGCTGGGGACTCAACTATATTGTATTTGCAAATATTCTAAAGTAGAAAGTTTATTGAATCAAAAGGAGGGAAGGAAGGAATATATGACATATTAAAAAATATGTATTAGGTCTTTGTCCCTAGCAGAGAGCTCCTAAAATCCTTATGGCTTCCTACAATATGGGGTGCTAGGTGCATCTTTTGTTCTAAAATTTGGTCTTTGGGCCCCAGTTCTTGTTGTAGAGCTCCCAATCCCGTGGAATTTCCCAGATGATAGGCTTATCTTATGATCTAGTGAGATGGCTCTTGGTGGACTCCTGGACAGGGACTGGTCACTAGAAAAACCAGTCCTGATTAGAAGCTTGGAACTTTTAGCTCTGACACCCTCCCCTAGGAAGGGGAGGAAAGATTGGAAATTGAATCAATAATCAATCGTGCCTAGATGATGAAATCATCATAAAAATCCCTAAAAGACAGGGTTTATGAGCTCCCAAGTTGAAAGATATATTTACATGCTAGGAGAGTAGTGTACCCCAATTCCACAGGGACAGAAGCTCCTGTGGTGCTAGGTACCCTTGTCTTTATTTTATTTTTGGTGGGAGAAATGGGGATCAAACCCAAGGGCATTCCATCTCTGAGCTACACCCCTCCCCCTAGTCCTTTGTATTTTTTTATTTTTTGAGCATGGCTTTTCTAAGTTGCTAAGGGTCTCACTAAGTTGCTGAGGCTGGCCATGAACCAGTAATCTTCCTGTCTCAGCCTTCTAAGTACTGCGATGACAGGGTGCACCACTGAGCCCGGCTTGCTGGGAACCCTTCTAGACCTCGCCTTATATATCTTTCCATCTGGCTATTCATTGTGTCTTTTCTCATATCCTTTATTAATCTACTAAACTAGTGAAGGTCAGTAAGTATTTCTCTGAGTTCTGAGAGCCATTCTAGCAATGAGGATGGGGTTGTAGAAACCTCTGATTTGTAGCCAGTTTGGACAGAAGTGGTGGGTTAGTAACCCAATGCAAATGGCCTCTGAAGTGGGGCAGTCTGTGGGACTGAACACTTAATTGTGGGGGGGTCAGGGGTCTGCACTTACTCCAGGCAGATAGTGTTAGAATTACATTGAAGACAGGATACACAGTTGGTGTCCACAGGGATTGGAGAATTGCTTAGTGTGAGGAGAAAAACCCCCACACATCTGGAGTCAGAAGGGAAGTGCAGAATGCCGAGTAGAAGGGGAAAGGGTTGGCTCTTCCCATGCAGGATGACAGGTAGAGATAGAACACACATCCCCAGACATCTTCAGACTAACAAAGATGCATCTAGAGCACGCTTAATCCCACCTGCTCATTAACGAGACAATAAGAGCCCTTGGGGGATAGACGCAGCAGTGTAACACCTGCCACCGAGCACATTCCTGGGGACTCTGAAGGCCGCTGATTGAATTTCTGACAGTATTCTAAGCAAGTGGCGCAATGTTTGCCAAACATTGCAAGCACATAATCTGCGGCATGAAAATTTGGCCATTAGAGACCATCTGTACACAATAAGAAAGAGCCAAAGTATCATGCCAGATATGTACACCCTGCCTGGAGATCACTTTCCTACAATGAAAGAAACATACTGGGTTGCTCTCCACTCTCTTTCCCATCCACTGGGAACATAAACTCCATGCCCCCGAGTCAGGGAAGCACCAATGTGCATTCACTAAGCGACAAATCAGAGAGATGGTCACTGCCACGGGAGCCCGCCGGTAACAGGATGGCAGACTTACAGGGATCCAAGGAAGAGTCATCCAAGGGCCAGGGGTGATAACCAGACCGCATGGGAATCCCAGGAAGGAAATGTTAGTCCAGAAGAGGGGCGGCTTGTGCTGGCCCTTGGGGGTCTGCGGGATTCTGCCTGTGTAGAGGAGCGGACCATGTGACAGACAGGGAAGAAGCACTTCACAGAGCCAGTGGGCTACCTCCAGGGGTGTCCTCCATACACAGGCAAGGCAGACAGTCAGGGATCTTCCAGGGGATCGGGGAGGGAGGAGGGTCAGGGGCTGGGAAGAGCCAGGGAGCCCAACATGAAATTGTCCCAGATGTCTCCAATGCCTCCATCTTTAGGACTCCAATCACTTTTGCTCTTCACTTGACTTCATGACTCATTTCAACTTCCTGGAGTGGGTGCCTATTGTTCACCTGCCTGGTATTCACTCTCCTTCTTCTGGCAACGGCCACCAATTTTCTCTTAGGCACCCACCTCCCCTGCTCAGTCCCCAAGGCTTGGGAGGGATCAATTTCAGGAGGAAACAGGGCACCTAAGCCTAAGCCAATTCCTGCCACAGTAACCAATTCACACAACCAGAGTGAATCTCCTAAGTTCCGTCGATGATCCAGAAAAGACTCCAGAAAGACTTCTGGAAACAGGACCAAGACCCTACAGCCATCTTGGTCCCATGAAGATGGCCAGGGAGACCCCAGACTGCCACAAGGAGACCTGTGAGGCCCAGAGCTGGAAACCAAGTCTAAATTCACCTGGGCCGTGAATCTGGCTCTAGGGACATCAGCTACCTCAGGGCCCTCAGGTCCTTACACCACTGCATCACTCCCCTTGTTTGGGCAGACTTGAGTTACACGTTCTGTCTCTTGCAACTTAGGAATCCTGGTTCATTTCCGTGACATTTCTAGTTCTCTTGCTAGGCCATGGGCTCCTTAATTACATCAAACATGCCACGTACACCTGTCGATCCCACAAAGAGCCCACATGGTGCGTACTCCCCACACCTCGGGGCAGAATGAGCCACAAAGTGAGCAGACACATCACCCACTGAGGACTCGAGATGACACTGAGGAACACAGGAAAGAGCAGCAACCCAAGAAGAAACGAGGAAAAGTTAAGAGTGACAGAGTCACAAAGTCACCCTAGAGGGCAGTGAAGAACTAGACCTTTGTAGGACTTACAACGAAGCTGCTGCTACAGCTCATTTTTTATTTAAAACTTAGAAGGTCAGCAGCGGCCGCTTAACCACAGGGCCTGCACATGGCCACACTCCTCTAACTGCCTGACCCCATGCTCTCAGGATCCTCTGTGGGCCACAGACACCACAGCCGGAGCAGCCGACTTTCGTAAGTAAATATGACCTTCGCTTTGAAATAGTTGGCAGGGTCATGTTTAAAACGAGCTTAATGATCTGTTTACACGGCTACTCTTACATAAACTATGATAATAAAAAATTTAAAAGGAACTACTGCGTCTCTAAGTTCCTTCTGCAGATGTTGACAAGCTGAACTTGGAGTTGGGTTTCTGAACCTGAGACAAAGATCTCAGATGCTA
>PVLC010050285.1:0-10163 GCA_004027655.1 Graphiurus murinus | reverse complement strand
CTCATAGATGTAATTTTATTATAGAGGAGTTAAAATTTCAAACAAGCCTGATGCTTAATATTTTGATAGAAATGATCACATATTTAATCAATGACAAATATTATGCCTATATTCTTTGCTAGTTTTTAATGCTTTCTGAAGATAAACAGCATATCCAATCCTGCATAAACTGCACTTAAGTTCATATCAATTGTTACAAGAGTTGTTATATTCCTCCTAATTTTACCAAGACTATCAGAAGGTTAAATGGTTTTTCATCAGTACTTTGATATTCTGAATGTTTTCTAAGAGGATTATGAGAGATGTCTTACAGCCACTTGGGACAATGTAGGGCTTTAGCATTGACTATTTGGAAAACCAATTCAAGAATGCATGTTTTGCTGTCCATTTTTTCCCCTGTGACAAATATAGAGATAGCTATTAAAAGTATTGCTCATTGCAATAGATGTAAGCAGTCTCCCAGATTTCTTGAGCTGTTTGATGAACTCAGGGGTTGTAACCTTTTCTGATAGCTTTATGTAAGGCCTCACAGCCTTCAAAATTCAAGAACCAACCATTGCTTACTTAGATGTTTTTCTCTCTTACCACGCTGGGGCTTTACATAACAGAAAAAGCCTAAAGATTTCCATTGAAATGGTGACCAAAATAAAAGGCACATCATTTAATTTGCCCACTAACTGACAAACCTTGTGCATGAAGACTACTTCTCATCAACCATTTGAAAGGAGGGAACATGAAGTATGACTGTTGAGAGCTGAGGCTCTTTTCTCCACAAACAGAGCAGAATGCATGGCTCTAAATGAGTTTCTTTCAAAGTCATCTCTTTAGAGTGGTACTTTCTATACAGTGATTCTGATAATGCTACCATTAATTCCAAGCACATTTGGACACTCTCCTTAGGTGGTGCCTTTGGATTCAGGTTAATAAAATGCGTGCACGTGCATGCATGTACACACACACATACACACACACACACACACACACAAAGAAAAACAATTTTATTACTTTATATTGACAGGAACCTTTTCATCACTAGAAACAGTGTGCTTTTTATTTATTTTTTTCATATTTTTATTGGAGCATTGTAATCATACACCTTGATGAAGCTCAGGATGATAAAGGCATACATCCACACAGCACTATTGAGCCCTTCCCCAATTCCCACCCCATTCCTTCTCTCTCCCCACCTTCCCGTGCTCAGCACAGTGATTGGCTTTAATAAATTTAAGGTCTTTCCCTCTTCAAGTCTTCCTCCCCCTTCCCATCGCCCTCAGTTAGGTTCCCTCCTTCACTAGACTAAGGTTTCTCTTCCTTTGTCTGGAGTCCCTCCTTTGTCTCAATTTCTCCCTAGCTTCCCCATATGAGGGAGAACATTTGACCACTTCCATACATTTCCCTGCAAATGACATAATTTTGTTTTCTTTATGGCTGAGTAGAGTTCCATTGTGCATATATCCCATAATTTTGTAATCCATTCATCTGTTGATGGATATCTCAGCTGGTTCCATAGTTTGGCAATTATGAATTATGCAGCTATAAACATAGATATGCATGCATTACTATGGTAGTCTGGTTTCAGTTCTTTTGGCTAGATACCCAGGAGTGGTATAGCTGGGTCATATGGTAGATTCATTTCCATTCTTCTGAGGATCCTCTATACTGTTTTCCAAAGTAGTTGCACTGCTCCGCAATCCCACCAACAATGTATTAGGGTTCCCAATTCTCCACACCCTCGCCAGCATTTATTATTGTTTGTGTTTTTAATGATTGCCATTCTAACTGGGGTTAGGTGAAATCTCAGGGTACTTTTGATTTGCATCTCTCTGATTGCTAATGATGTTGAACATTTTTTCATATACTTATTGCATATTTGTATTTCTTTTTTTATGAAGTGTCTATTCAGTTCACTTGCCCACTTTTTTATTTTGTTATTTGTCTTTTGGCAGTGAGTTTCTAGAGTTGTTTGTATATTCTAGATATTAGTCCTCCATCAGAGGAGTAGCTGGCAAAGATCTCCCATTCTGTCAGCTCTCTCTTGAGGTTTTTGATAGTTTCCTTTGCTGCACAGAAGCTCTTCAGTTTAATGCAATTCCACGTATTAATCCTCATTCTTACTTCTTGTGCCTTTGGGGTTTTGTTGAGGAAGCTTTTACCTGTGCCTATATGTTGGAGCATTGGTCTTATACCCTCTTAAAGTAACTGCAACATCTTGTTATAATTTCCAGGTCTTAGATCCATCTTGAATTGAATCTTGTGCAGGGTGAGAAAGTGGGATTTATTTCCATTTTTCTGCACATGGATAACCAGATTTGCCAACACCATTTGTTGAAGAAGCTTTTTCCAGTGTATTTTTGGCCCCTTTGTCAAAAATCAATTGGCTTCAATGTGTGGATTTGTTGCTGAGTCTTCTATTCAGCTTCATGGGTCTATGTATCTGTTTTTGTGCCAATACCATGCTGTTTTTACTAATATGGCTCTGTAGTATAGTTTGAAATCAGGTATTGTGATACTTCCTTCATGGTTCTTACTGATGAGAACTGTTTTGGCTATTATGGGTCTTTTCCTGTTCCATATGAATTTAAGAACTGCTTTTTCTAGAGCTATGAAGAATAACCATGATATTTTAATAGGGACTGCACTGAATTTGTAGATCACCTTTGGTAGGATGGCCACTTTGATGATATTTATTCTCCCTATCCAAGAGCATGGGAGATCCTTCCACATTCAGAGATCTTCAATTTTTTTCTTTAGTGTTTTATGATTTTCATTGTAGAGGTCTTTTACCTCCTTGGTTATATTTATTCCTAAGTATTTTACTGTTTTTGGAGGTTGTTGTGAATGGAAATGCTTTCTGGATTTCTTTTTCAGTGGATTTATGGTTGGCATATAGAAAGAGTTCTGATTATTTTAGATTGATTTTGTATTCAGAGTTTGTTGAATTTGTTAATCAGTTCTAAATGTCTTTTGATTGAGCTTATTGGGTCTTCCAAGTATAGGATCATGTCATTTGCAAGCAGAGATAGCTTCAGTTCTTCTTTTCCTATTTGTATTCCTCTGATTTTCTTCTCTTGCCTTATTGCTCTGGCAAGAGTCTTGAGGTTTTTAATGAAAGAAGTGGTGATAATGGGTGTCCTTGTCTTGTTCCTGATTTTAAAGGTAATTCTGTAGTTTTTCCCCATTCAATATGATGTTGCCTGTGGGTTTATTGTATTTTTTCATTTATGATGTTGAGGTAAGTTCCTTCTATTCTGATTTTCTGCAATGTTTTTTAACATGAATGGATGTTGGATTTTGACAAATGCTTTTTTCAGTGTCTATTGAAATTATCATATAATCTTTGTCCTTCATTCTGTTTATGTGGTGAATTACATGGATTGTTTTTCATATGTTGAACCAACCTTGCATCCCTGGGATACACCTGACCTGCTCATGGTGTATAATTTTCTTGATGTAGTTTTGAATGTGCACTGCTAGTATTTTGTTCAGAAGTTCTGAATCTATGTTCATTAACAATATTGGTCTGTAATTTTCTTTTCTTGAGCTTTCTTTATTCAGTTTTGGTATTGATGTGATGCTGGCTTCATAGAATGTGTTTGGGAGAATCCCATCTCTTTCTATTTCATGGAATAAACTGAATCTCAAAGTATTGAGGTTAGATCTTCTATAAAGGTTTTATAAAATTTGGCTGGAAAACCATCTGGACATAGGCTTATCTTTGATAAGCTCTTTATTGCTGTTTCAATCTCTTTTCTTGCTATTGACCAGTTCAAATTTTCTATATCTTCTTGATTCAATTTAGGAAGGTTATATATGTCTAGAAATTTGTCCTCCTTTCAATTGTCCCTTCTTCCTCTGTTCAAATTGCAATTCTGAGGATTACCACTTCTTCCTCCTGCACACCAAATGTCTATGCTACCTAAATATCGGACATAAAAGACAAGAATGATGGATTATTCTTCACAAATGTAAATCTGAGAAGCTGAGGGATTGCTCATATTCAAATCCTCCATAATGATTCTTCCCTAATATGTGGAAGCTAGGGAGAAAATGGGGCATAAGTGGGACTCCAGATGAAGAAGGAGAAACCTTAGATGAGCAAATAAGGTGACTTAACTGAAGGTGTTGGGGAAGGGGGAGGGAAACACCCTAATGCACATGATGTACTTTCACAAACATATCAATTACTAAACTGAACTTGGCAAGGGAGTGGGGTGAGAATTGGGGAAGGGTTAAATGAGAGATATGTTCATGTATGCCTTTACCAGCTTGTCCCTAACAAAGATGTATGATCACAATGCACCAGCTAAAAATAAAAAAACAATATTTTTAAACTTTGAAAAAATTAAGAAAATTGCCAAAAGGATGATTTTTTTATATTTGTTCATGATATGACAATGTTTTCTCTTTCTTATGCAACTCTGTGAGTTCTGCTCACAGAAAAGCTTCTTAAAAGTTTCTTAGATGCAAATTACGTCAGAGTAATGTGTAATTATGTCTAAGGGGGGGGGAAAGCAATTAGCTGGGAGTGATGGAGCAATCCTGTAATCCCAATTCTTAAGAGGCTGAGACAAGAGGATCGTGGGTCAAGGCCAGTCTCATCAATTTAGTGAGGCCCTGTTTTAAAATAAAAAAATGAAAAGTGCTGGGGATGTAGGTCAGAGGTGAAATGCCTTGGGTTCAATTGCCAGTACCAAAAAAAAACAAAAGCAGTTTGCCAAATTTTTAAAATACCTAAATTTTACAGAAAATGCATAGCTCAGTTTTAAAGCTTACTTTCATCTATTTATGGGGTTCAAATGACCCACATTAAGCTTTAAAATATGTTTTATAGACAGTAATAAGCTCTTTGGCCTCCTATATCCCTTATCATGAGGACCCGATAGATTGGTAGAGTTAAGAAAATGTATCTACTAGCCTAGTGTGGTGGTGCATGCCTACAATCCCAGTACTTGGGAGGCTGAGACAGGAGGAGTGCAGGTTCCAGAACATGCACAGTAATTTAGCAAGGTCCCTCAGCATCTTAGGGAGACCTTTGTTTCAAAATAAAAAATAAAATAAGGCTGAAGGTGTAATTCTCAGATAGAATGTCTCTAGGTTCAACCTCCAGTACCAAAACATAAGAATAAAAAAAAATGTATCCATCATTAGAGATCTTGTAGCCTGAAGTATGGCATGCCAACCCCACAATCTATAGATTTTTTAGGTAATACCAGGAAAATCATATTAAAATGGTCTTGATCTCATGTGGCTTAGCTTTAGTCTATTTTTTCACCATTGAAATCATGTTTAGTATTGACCAAATAAATATAACAACACAAATATAGGGAATTACTTAAGCATTGGGGTGTATGTTGGTCAAACTTTTGCTCACCATTGTTTATCCAGAGGTAAATTGCTTAATCTCACTAAGATCCTATTTATTCATTTGTATTATAAGTTTTCACACGAAGTTGGGTGGGGTGGCAGACCCAACTTAATCTCACTAAAATCCTATTTATTCATTTGTATTATAAATTTCCACATGAAGTTGGGTGGGGTGGCAGACACCTATAATCCCAGTACTTGGGAAGCTGACACAGGAAAATCACAGGTTCAAGTCCGGTATACTGTAAGTTACTGAGATCCTGTTTCAAAATAAAAATAAAAAAGGATTGGGATAGAGGAACTCTGGTTTCCATCCCCAGTACCCCCCCCCTAAAAAGAGAAACTTCCACACGAAACCATTCTTACGAGAAGGGCCAGATGAGATGCTATATATGAAAGTAATTAGCAACACAATAAACCCAAACACTATAGACATCCAATAAATTTTCAATGAATGAATTTCCTCATCTTTCTTTCAGTAACAGATTTGTAGTTCTGAAACATCACAAATTGCTGCAATCCTTCATGACCCTTTACCTTTGATTTTTATCTCTTGAAAATACTGGAGGTTTTCATTCAGAAATGAATTCTTATGGAAGTGATTTGCTTTTTCATGCTAGAAAAATATCTCTATCTCTCTATATATATATACTATACTATATATATATGTATGTATACATATATATACTATATACATATATATACTATACTATATATATACATATATATATAGAGAGAGAATCTTATTAACAATATTCAATTTACTGAATAAATTTTTAAGCTAAAGATTCTAATTTCTGTTTGGTTGGAAATATCTGCAAGAACTTTATCTAGGTCTCTTAAGTAATAAAGTGCTTTGGATTTTAAACAGGAATAAAATAAATCCTAGCTTCTTTTCTTCCACATTTTCATAGTCTGCCCCCATCACACCCCTGTGACCACCACAATAATACAAGAAAACAGGTATTTCTGTTGTTTCCAAGGTTCCGTGGGAGAAATTGTCTGGCTAGTAATTCAGTCCTTGGGATCAAGTCAAAGAATAGAGATAAATAAAGTCATAATTAAAGAGTTACTTGGCTTTTTAGCTAATCATTGACGAACCACTCTCCCTGCTCATGAGACGGGAACGAGTCACAGAGCTACCATGACGGGACAGTTGGTCACGAAACTCTGAAGCCATGAAGTAATAGAGAATTGGATCCAAAAGGCAGCAGAGACTTGCAAGGCACAGGCAAAAAGGATGAAAATAGAGCGTGCTTCGGACAATGGGGCAACTGCTAATGATGGTTTCCTTGACCATCATGTAGAAAATGAAGTTGATATGGTAGGGAGTGAAGCAGATGAAGAACACAGCAGCACACATGAACACCATTCGCAGTGCTTTCTGTCTCTCGCCCATCCCTTGAAAAGCCATTGGCGGCTGTCTCAAGGATATAGTGGTTTTCCAGGTACAGTACGCAATGACGACCACTGGGACCACAAATCCAGCCAGTTCAGCAATTGTAATCATCGGGACCAAAACCACTGCCTTCATTTGTTTGTAACCGAGATCAGCAAAGCAAGACTCGGTGTTGTTGGCTAAGCCAGAGCTTCTCAGGATGGGAAATGGCAAACAGGCGGTGCCCACGATGACCCAGATGGCGGTGCTGATGGCCACATCATATCTCCGCTTCCAGTCTCTGGCCCTGAAAGGCTTGAGGAGAAAGAAGCACCTCTGGAGGCTGATGCACGCCAGGAAGAAAATGCTGGCGTACATGTTGAGATACTTCAGGTAGAAGCAGAGCAGACAGAGTGCTCTCTGGAAAGGCCAGTGGTGATTGATGTAATAGTAAATCCGGAGGGGTAAGGACAGCACGTGAGCCAGGTCTGCCACAGACAGGTTGATCATGAAAATGATGGCTTTATTTTTCTTGCTGATGAAGCGGCACAGAACCCACAAGGCTGCGCTGTTGGCCAGAAGACCCGGGATGAATATGACGATGTAGGTGGTCGCATAGAGGGAGTACTGAAATGTCAGACTGGTAACGTTGCAGTAAGTCTCAGTGTTGTTGATATTGTTGCTAGCCATCTTGAGTACTTCAATATATTCATCAAGGTGGGCTGTGGACTTACGATCCCTGCCCAAAGAAGAAAAAAAAAAGTATAATGGTTAATTAGTTCTTTCGTCAACACCCAGATCTCTCTTTTGTACTTAGAGAGACATAGAATATTAGAATTATAAGGGCCTATTTACGGATAAAGAATAAAAAGCCATGGAAGGCTTTCAGAAGCTTTCCTGTATGCCAACCATAAATCCACTTAAAAAGAAATCCAGAAAACAATTTCACTCACAATAGCATCCTGAAAAATAAAATACTTAGGAATAAACCTAACCAAGGAGGTAAAAGACCTTTATAAGGAAAACTATAAAAAGTTGAAAAATGAAATCAAAGAAGACCTTAGAAGATGGAAATATCTTCCATGCTTTTGGATAGACAGAATAAATATTATCAAAATGGCCATCCTCCCAAAATTGATCTACAGATTCAATGCGATAACCATTAAATTACCAAAGTCACTCCTCACAGACATAGAAAAATTAGTCCTTAAATTTATTTGTAACAACAAAAAGCCCAGAATAGCCAAAGTAGTTCTTAGCAACATATAGGAAGAACCATATAGGAAGCATCACAATACCTGACTTCAAACTCTACTACAAAACCACAGTAATAAAAACAGCATAGTAGTGGTACAAAAACAGATGCATAGACCAATGGCACAGAATAGAGAACTCAGAAACAAACCCACACACTTACATTCAATTTATTTTTTGTAAAGGAGCCAAAAAGATACACTGGCAAAAAGATAGCCTCTTCAACAAATGGTGTTAACAAAACTGGCTAACCATATGCAGAAAAATGAAAATAAACCCCACTTTCTCACCCTGCACAAGAGTCAATTAATGAATCAAAGACCTGGAAGTCAGGATAGAGACCTTGCAGCTACTTGAAGAGGGCATAGGTCCAACACTTCAACACAGAGACACAGGTAAAAAACTTTCTCAATAAGACCCCCAAAGGCACAAGCAACTCAAAGGAAGATCAATACATGGAATTGCATTAAACTGAAGAGCTTCTGTGCAGCAAAGGAAACTATCAAGTACCTCAACAGAGAGTCCCCAGAGTGGGAGAAAATTTTTGCCAGCTACTCTTCTGATAGAGGACTAATATCTAAGATATACAGAGAACTCAAGAAAATCACAGCTAAGAAGACAAATAACCCAATCAAAAACTGGGCAAAGGATCTAAATAGACACTTCACAACAGAAGAAATACAAATGGCCAATAAATGTATGAGGAAATGTTCCACATCATTAGCAATCAGAGAGATGCAAATCAAAACTTCCTTGAGATTTCACCTAACTCCAATCAGAATGGCAATCATCAAAAACACAAACAACAACAACTGCTGGCGAAGGTATAGAGAAATGGGAACACTAATACATTGTTGGTGGGATTGCAGACCAGTGCAACCACATTGTAAAACAATATAGAGGATCCTCAGAAGAATGGAAATGAACCTACCATATAATCCAGCAATACCACTTCTGAGTATCTACCCAAAAGAACAGAAACCAAACTATCAGACTGTTGCATGTGTATCTGTGTTTATAGCTGCATAATTCACAATTTTCAAACTGTGGAACCAGTCAAGATGTCCATCAACAGATAAATGGATTATGAAACTATGGGATATGTACACAATGGAATTTTACTCAGCCATAAAGAAGAACAAAATCATGTTATTTGCAAGGAAATGGATGCAACTGGAAAACATTATGTTAAGTGAGATTAGTCAATCACAAAGAGCAAAAAAGCATATGTTTCTCCCTAATATGCGGATGCTAGGGAGAAAATGGGGCATGAGAGGGACTCTAGACGAAGGAGAAACCTTAGATGAGCAAAGAAGGTGACTTAACTGAAGGTGATGGGGAATGGGGAGGGAAACACTGTAATGCACATGATGTACTTTCACAAACATATCAAAGTCAGTCACTAAACTGAACAAGAGAAGGAAGGAGGGGGAGGGAATGGGGCAGGATTTGAGGAAGGGTTAAATGAGAGATATGTGCATGTATGACTTTACCAGCTTGTACCTAACAAAGATGTATTATTACAATGCAACAACAATAATAATAATAATAATAATAATAATAATAATGATAGTAAATAAAAAGAAAGCCATCTAATTCAGCCTCCATATAATACATGTAGAAGAGGAAAGGCCCAGAGAGAACTTTGTTATGTCCACAAAGCCATCAAACATAAGATCTGGGACTTCAAATAGGAATACCAGCATATCTGTCATTCTACAGGGATAACTACTATATTTAGAGCTAGTAATGGCAAAATTATAATAGTGAGGTTTTTCCTTGAGTGAGGTGTTTCTGTTGTTGTTGCTTTAATTTTGTTTTGTATTACATAAAATTACAACAGAAGAGTGTTTTTAAATTCTTATTAGGCCGGGTGTGGTGGCGCACTCTTGTAATCCCAGCATTTAGGAGGCTGACACCGGAGGATCCGGGTTCGCGGCCAGCCTCAGCTACCTAGTGAGGCACTCCACAACTTAGTGAGACCCTGTTTCAAAATAAAGAATAAAGCCGGGCGTGGTGGCGCACGCTTGTAATCCCAGCATTCGGGAGGCTGAGACCGGAGGATCCGGGTTCGCGGCCAGCCTCAGCTACCTAGTGAGGCACTCCGCAACTTAGTGAGACTCGGTTTCAAAATAAAGAATAAAAAATAGGGCTGGGGGTATAGCTC
>PVLC010050284.1:0-10163 GCA_004027655.1 Graphiurus murinus | reverse complement strand
CATTTAACGCAACAGGAATACTAACACAAGACCATAGGGTTGAATAAAAGCGTGCAAGGAGATAATATAAAAACAAAAATGTATTTTAAGGATGATGAACTTAAAATAAAAGTATAATAAATTATAGCATGTTGTAATGTAAATTACATCTGATCACATTTGCTTTTAAAAATATCTTCTCAGGAGTCTCACAAAAATAACTTCAATAAGGTCAGAGAATAAGGAATGTTTCAGTAATCTAAATATAAAATTCAAAATATTCTTGCTAATGTGGTTATGTGGATATAGAGATAAATTTAATATAGAACTCTAACAGTGGATATTAGGCTGAAAAAAGAGAGAATGGTCAAGGATGACACATTGGTTTCTGACTGGATGGTAGATGCATTCACTTTGGGAAAGAGAAAGCATGTAAAATTTAAGGCTTATCAAATTTATTTTGAAGTGCCTTGGACATTTTAAGATTGAGACATACACTTGATAAGGATAAAGGGAGATATGTACTAGAGGTAGATCTGTGCTGGAGATAGACTAGCATTGGAGATGATTCCGCAACTGTTGTTAAGGGAATTCCAACAGTTTGGGAATGACAAAACTGGGGTTTATTGGCTTCAGTAATGACAGAAAGTATGGCCAATATCCATGATGGAAATTTAATTTCGAACTTTCAAGTCACTGGGGTTTAAAACTTCAATTAGGAAAACTGTTATCAATTTGGTTAACTCTTTGATTAATGAAGATGTTTATCTGTATATTCTAAATTAACAAGAGAAAGGGTTATATGTTGAATAATTTTCCAAGGAAACATGATATTTTAAGTAAAATTTGAAGACTAAATGTCTGAAATCAGCATCGGTATTTTAAGCATATAATCTCTAATTTCAAAAGTTGAAATATATAGGGTCAAATGAGTGAGAAATCTTTGAAAAGGACTTCAGAGGTCATATTCTTAGGAAAAGACTACTTGCTTTCATGATGGCAAATTACCTTCATATTTTCTAGAAAAAGTTGGGCGACATAATATGCTTTTTAGAATAAAAAAAGCAAAGTAACAGCCGGGTGTGGTGGCGCACACTTGTAATCCCAGCATTCGGGAGGCTGAGACCGGAGGATCCAGGTTCGTGGCCAGCCTCAGCTACCTAGTGAGGCCCTCCACAACTTAGTGAGACTAGGTTTCAAAATAAAGAATAAAAAATAGGGCTGGGGGTATAGCTCGGAGGTAGAATGCCGCTTAGTTCAATCCCCAGTACCACACACACACAAAAAAAGCAAAGTAACATAAGGGTTAAGAATATAAATAATTTCTCTCAGGTTTTCAAGTGGAAACATTTCATGAATTTGTGTTTAGGTAAGCACATGGCAAGACTTACTGTAGAATGATGTTGGAGCTACTGGCAGTATCCATATCTGGAAATGCAAAGCTTATGAAACAAATGATAGATTGAGAAGCTTAGGAGAACCTTTCTCATAGATTTGTTTTGCATTCTGTTCATAGAAATGTATTTTGTGGCATGGGGTATAAAAATACCTTACTAAAATCATTTCAATGAAATATCAATACTACTCATCACTATCCTAGCACTTGCATTGTAATAAAAGATTAGTCCTTTTTACACAATTTTATTTTATTACATTTTTCATAATTTCATAAAAGACATGGTCTCAGCTCTCATGTCATATAGTTAATCACTTGGGCAAAGGAGAAGAGGCATCTTTCTTTTTTGTAATTGTGGTGCAATTCATCTAGCATAAGATTAACTATTTTGTATGGTACTGGGTATTGCATGAAGAACAATCTACCTGTTACTTACACCCCCAGCCCTATTTTATTTTTAATTTGAAACTGGGTCTTGCCAACTTGTTGAGGATCTCGCTAAATTGCTTAGGCTGCCCTCAAAAGTGCAATCTTTCTGTCTCAGTTTCCCATATACTGGGATTATAGGTGTGCACAACCATACTTGGCTCAAATTAACTATTTTGAAGTGAACAATTTGGTGACATTTAGTATAGTCACAATGTTCTGCAACTTTTACTGTATCTTTTTTTATATCTAACTTCTTTTACTTGAAATTTTTTAGGCTCATCGTTGTTATGGGGTATGTATCAGTGCTTCATTCTTCTTTAAGGAACAATTTTACGACACGGGAAAACTTCATAGAATAATATTCCATTGCATGCATATACCTCAATTTGTTTATGCTTTCATTTCTTGGTGGAGATTCAGATTGTTTTCACCTCTGGCTAAAATAAATAGTGCTGTTATTGGCATTTGGTTACAAGTGTTTGTTTAGTAACAGTTTTGAATCCTTTGGCTTATATAACCAAGAATGTGATTTCTGAGTTATATAGTAATTCTGTGTTTCATTTTTTGAGGAATTGACTCTTTTCCATAGTAGCTGTAAAATTTACATTCTCACCAGTAATATACTACAGTTCTAATTCTTTCATATCCTCTTCAAACTTATTATTTTCTATTTTTTAAAATAAACATCCTAATAGGCTCAAAATAGTATCTAATTGTGATATTTATTTTCACTTCTCTCTGACTAATGATGTTCAACATTTTATAATGCACTTTCTGGTCATTTTGTAGATCATCTTTAGAGACTTATGTGTTCAAGTCTTTGCTCATTCATTAATTGTATTTTTCATGATTTTGTCACTGAGAAAAGTATGGCTTATGTTTAGCTGAATACATATTAGACAACTGAAGTACTCTTACGTGAGTAAAAATGAATAGATTTTGGACAACCAAATAGGTACCACAATAATGTTAACCTTTCCTGTCTCATTAAGGAAAGAATCTACCAGGAGCAGTGAGCAGTGATGCATGTCTGTGGTCCCAGCTACTTGGTAGGCTGAGGCAGCTGGATTGCAAATTCGAAGCCAAACTGGGCAAATTAGGGAGAATCTCAAAAAAAATTTTTTTTAAAGGGCTGGGGATGTAACACAATGGTGGAGCCTTTGTCTGGCAAGTATCATGCCCTGCATTTAATCCCTGATACTACACACAAGTACATACTACATACATGGACACACACACACACACACACACACACACACACACACTACCTCCTTCAAAAAAAATCAGAGAAAATTAAAAAGAAAGGATCTATTTTTGCACTGTGTTGAATTTGAGGGACATTAATGGTAAGGGCAAAATACTTCATGCTGCACACATTTTTTTTTTTTTTTCAGTACTAGGGATTGAATTTAGCAACATTCTACCTCCAAGGCTATACCCCTATCCCTATTTTTTTTCCATACTGGGGATGGAACTCAGGGGCATTCTACCTCCAAGCTACAGCCTCAGCCCCTATTTTTTTATTCTTTATTTTGAAACAGGGTCTCACTAAGTTGCGGAGGGCCTCACTAAGCAACTGAGGCTGGCTGCAAACCCCGATCCTCTGGTCTCAGCCTCCTAAATACTAGGATTACAAGTGTGCACCACCACGCCCAGCCCCCAGCCCTATTTTTAATTCTTCATTTTGAAACAGAGTCTCCCAAAGTTGCAGAGGGCCTCACTAAGTATCTGAGGCTGTCCTTGAACCTGCGATCCTCCTGTCTCATCCTCCCAAGTACTGGGATTAAAAGCATGTGCCACCACAGCTGACTTCTTCAATTTGTTGATTAATTCACCAGTTATTTATTTGCTCAGTTCTCTGGTTACTGTGGAAACTTCTTATAAAGTTATTTTTTGAACTCCTGAAAATCAGAATGTGTGCATCTTCTCCCACAATGTTTATTTCTGGATTGAAAGAGTAGTTACATACTAGTGAACACTTTCCGTAGCTTAATAAATATACTTTAAGTCTTATCTATTGGCTATTAGTAGATGGACCTATTTTAAAATACTGATAGAAAAAGATTGAGAAGTTAAGACATGGGTTTTGCACATTTTATGAAAAAGAATACAGGTGGCCAGAACACTGAGTCAGAAGGCTGAATTCTTCATGCAGCACTTACAAGTGTACAAGCATCTGTTTGGAAAGGAGGAAGTCTTAAGATTTTGTGCAGTATTTATATTGAATCTTAGGAAAGGCTTTGCAATGTCCATGTATGACAGGCACAGAGATAATAACACTGAAATTGACTCAAACAGTTCTCACAATGCAATTTTCTGAGTTTGTTGACTCTGTTAACATTTTATTCACCCATGGAGGAAAATTCTAAATCCATTGAATAAGCCTGCCTTTTTATTTACACATACCTTTGTTCTTTCTGTAAAGATAAGTGAATTTAGTAGACTTGCACATTCCTTCTGTGGCTGTCATTGTTATTCTGCACATAACTAGGCTAATGAAAGCAATTTAGTTCTGTATTGTCAAAGTAAATTACAACTGATTATGTATTTTTGGTATACTTGAGAATATTTAAAAATAAAATCTCTCAATCAATCTTAATATTTCAGCATAATATTTCAATAGAAAAATCGTTGTTTTACTCCCAAATCTATGTCTGACCTTAAATGTGTTATGAATAAACCCACCAACTGGATAATGCCCACGAACAAGTGGCTAATGTCCCTTAACATTTGGTAAATTAGTAGAGTGTGCTTGTGTGAAAACTCTTGCTCTACACCTACACATGTGTTAGCTCAAACTATTGCTTTTTAGTGATTCTTAAGTGAGAAATCTCCTACTCCCCAAATGATAAAACAGCAATAAAAGAGCATGGTTTCTTGATTCTGAGAGCTCCACATGTTAATTCTATCCCTATTATTTTTGTGTCTTTGTAACTTTGGCAAGTTATATAGTTTTTTTCCTCCTCCAGTTTTTGTTTGACTGATTGATTAGTAATAATTTCCTGCAAAATTGATATTAACTTATTCATTATTCCTACATGAACAAGCACATCAACCATAACAGCCATCCTTTTAAAAGTAATTTAGTTCTGCAAGAATGTGAATGATTAATTTAGTCTGATAGTATTTCACTAGTTGCTTTTCTCTTCTGTCTCAACAGCAAGGGCTGCTGGATCATGATCCCTTGTTTTTCATTCATGACTCAGATATCTACCACAAAGTCACTTGACTTTTTGGTTTTTTATTTTAATGGTGAGTTGTTCATTGTTTTGGATTTTATCC
This sequence comes from Graphiurus murinus, assembly GCA_004027655.1. Taxonomy (NCBI): domain Eukaryota; kingdom Metazoa; phylum Chordata; class Mammalia; order Rodentia; family Gliridae; genus Graphiurus; species Graphiurus murinus. Next base: position 5,077 of record PVLC010050284.1, on the reverse strand, counting down.
TTATGATTATCAGATTGTTTTTGATGTCAGAGCATTATTCAAATATAATTCTTATATCTTTTATTGTTAAATGTGATTTTAACTGCTGAGTGTAGGCAATTAAAGTCATTTTTTGCTTGTTATTGAGGGATTAAGGGAACAATTGCATCTGTTGAATGAGAGGTTCTTCCTCATTTACATCTTTTCTACCAGAACATATTTATGAAGTAATAATATTTTCATCTCTCTCTGCACTTTCTCTCCTTCCTCATACTTGATATTGAGATAGGCACTGGTTATTTTATGTATGTATATAGAATAAATATCTATTTTAATAAACATCCTAATAAAAATTTGACTTTTTAATTAATTGGTGCATTGTAATCATAAATCTTTGTTAGGTACAAGCTGGTAAAGGCATACATGCACACATTTCTCATTTAACCCCTTCCCCAATTCCCACCACACTCCCTCACCCTCCCTCCTTCTCAAGTTCAGTTTAATGATTGACTTTGATATATTTGTGAAAGTACATCATGTGCATTAGGGTGTACACACCCCTATCCATCACCTTCAGTTAAGTCAACTTCTTTGCCTATCTAGGGCTTCTCCTTTTTCATCTGGAGTCCCTCTTATGCCCCATCTTCTCCCATATGCTTTTGTACTCTTTGTGACTGACTCATCTCATTTAACATAAATTTTTCCATTGCATCCATCCATATTGTTTTCCGAAGTGGTTGCACTACTTTGCAATCCCACCAACAATGTATTAGAGTTCCCACTTCTCCACACCCTCACCAGCATTTGTTGTTGTTCATGTTTTTTATGATTGCCATTCTGATTGGAGTTAGGTGAAATTTCAAGGTACTTTTGATTTGCATCCCTCTGATTGATAATGATGTAGAACATTTTCTCATACATTTATTGGCCATTTGTATTTCTTCTTTTGTGAAGAGTCTATTTAGATCCTTTCCCCATTTTTGATTGGGTTATTTGTTTTCTTAGCTGTTATTTTCTCGAGCTCTCTGTATATCCTAGATATTAGACCTCTATCAGAAGAGTACCTGGCAAAGATTTTCTCCCACTCCATGGGCTCTCTGTTGAGGTTCTTGATAGTTTCCTTTGCTGCACAGAAGCTCTTCTTTTTAATGCAATCCCATGTATTGATCTTCCTTTGAGTTGCTTGTGCTTTGGGGGTCTTGTTGAGAAAGTTTTTACCTGTGCCTATGTGTTGAAGTGTTGGTCCTATGCCTTCTTCAAGTAGCTGCAAGGTCTCTGGCCTGACTTCTAGGTCTTTGATCCACCTTGAGTTGACTCTGTGCAGGGTGAGAAAGTAGGGTTTATTTCCATCTTCCTGCATATGGTTAACCAGTTTTGACAACACCATTTGTTAAAGAGGCTATCTTTTTTCCAGTGTATATTTTTGGCTCCTTTGTAAAAAAATAAGTTGACTGTAAGTCTGTGGGTCTGTTTCTGAGGCTTCTATTCTGCTCCATTGGTCTATGTGTCTGTTTTTGTGCCAATACCATGCTGTTTTTATTACTGTGGCTTTGTAGTATAGTTTGAAGTCAGGTATTGTGATACCTCCTGCACAGTGCCTGAGGAGATGTCTTTCACTCAGATGCCATCTTGGGCTCTCCTTGATTTTCTTTTGAGGGGGTGGGACAAAGTGAACAGAAGATTCAACAACATTCAGTTGTATAATTCAGGCTGTATTTGTTTTCCACTTATCCTTGAGAAAAAATATGAATGTCAGCTATTACTCACCATGAAATTCTGTGGGTTTTTTTTTTTTTAGAAAATAAATACCTGTTTTCTGCAATTCCACTCACAATAGCACCCCGAAAAATAAAATACTTAGGGATAAACCTAACCAAGGAGATTAAAGACCTCTATAAGGAAAATTATAGAAAGCTGAAGAAAGAAATCGATGAAGACGTTAGGAGATGGAAGGACCTCCCATGCTCTTGGATAGGCAGAATAAATATCATCAAAATGGCCATCCTCCCAAAACTGATCTAAAAATTCAATGCAATACCCATGAAATTGCCAAGGACGCTCCTCACAGACATACAAAAATCAGTCCTTAAATTCATCTGGAAAAACAAAAAGCCCAGGATAGCCAAAGTAGTTCTTAGCAATAAAAATCATGCAGGAGGCATCACAGTACCTGACTTTAAACTCTACTACAAAGCCACAGTAATAAAAAACAGCATGGTATTGGCACAAAAACAGACACATAGACCAATGGAGCAGAATAGAAGCCTCAGAAACAGACCCACAGACTTACAGTCAACTGATTTTTGACAAAGGAGCCAAAAGTATACACTGGAAAAAGGATAGCCTCTTTAACAAATGGTGTTGGCAAAACTGGTTAACCATATGCAGGAAAATGGAAATAAACCCCACTTTCTCACCCTGCACAAGAGTCAACACAAGGTGGATCAAGGACCTGTAAGTCAGACCAGAGACCTTGCAGCTACTTGAAGAGGCCATAGGACCAACACTTGAACACATAGACACAGGTAAAAACTTTCTTAACAAGATCCCAAAAGCACAAGCAGCTCAAAGGAAGATCAATACATGGGATTGCATTAAACTGAAGAGCTTCTGCACAGCAAAGGAAACTATCAAGGACCTCAACAGAGAGCCTACAGAGTGGGAGAAGATTTTTGCCAGTTACACTTCAGATAGAGGCCTAATATCTAGGATATACAAAGAATTCAAGAAAATCGCAACTAAGAAAGCAAATAACCCAATCAAAAAATGGGCAAAGGATCTAAATATACCCTTCACAAAAGAAGAAATACAAATGGCCAATAAATGTATGAGGAAATGTTCCACATCATTGGCAGTCAGAGAGATGCAAATCAAAACTACCCTGAGATTTCACCTAACTCCAGTCAGAATGGCAATCATAAAAAACACAAACAACAATACCTGCTGGCGAGGGTGTGGCGAAGTGGGAACCCTATTACATTGTTGGTGGGAGTGCAAACTTGTGCAACCACTGTGGAAAACAGTATGAAAGATCCTCAGATGAATGGGAGTGAACCTACCATATGACCCAGCAATACCACTACTGGGTATATACCCAAAAGAATGGAAACAAGACTATCAGACCGATGCATGTGTATTTATGTTTATAGCGGCTCAATTCACAATAGCCAAACTATGGAAGCAGCCAAGATGTCCATCCACAGATGAATGGATTACAAAACTATGGGATATGTACACAATGGAATTTTACTCAGCCATAAAGAAGAACAAAATCATCTTCTTTGCAGGGAGATGGATGCAACTGGAAAACATTATGTTAAGTGAGATTAGCCAGTCACAAAGAGTAAAGAAGCATATGTTCTCCCTAATATGCAGATGCTAGGGAGAAGATGGGGCATAGGAGGGTCTCCAGATGAAAAGGAGAGATCCTCGATAAGCAAAGAAGTTGATTTAATTGTAGTAGATGCATGGGGCCAAGGGACACCCTAAGGCACATGATGTACTTACACAATCATATCAAGGTCACTCACTGAACTGAACCTGAGGGGGAGGGAGGAAGAGGGAACAGGGTGGAAATTGGGGAAGGGGTCAAATGAGAATTGTGTGCAAATATGTTGTTAACAACTTGTACTTAACAAAGATGTATGCTATATTGCACGAATTACTACAATAAAAAAATAAATTAAAAAAAAGAAAAGAAATACCTGTTTTCTATGTCTATGTTTCTCATGAAGGTGTGCATATAAAAATAAATCTAGATGAGCTATTGTACCAAAAAATAAGAGACCAAAGAAATGATAAATGTTTGAGGAGGAGACAGATAAACTTAGCCTGATTTAAACATTATTCCAGGTACACATGTACTGAAACATCTTGATACTCCTGTAATATCTACAATATTTATGTGCCAATTTAAAAAGGAAGGATGACTGTTTCCTTGTGAAAATAATCATTACTCTTATTATTTTATAGTAAATCAGCCATTAGTTTGAAGTGTATATATTTTATTTTATTCTTTCCTTAACCCCACAGCTATTTGAATTTGTGACCTCTGACCTATAGATATCCAACTATTAAAAATACTTGGATATTTTTCATAGAAAATTAAGAAACAACCATACAGCACCTAATGGCCTAAGAATTTAATTTGCTTCCCAAATCACTGGACTTATTATCTAGGACAATATCAAGTTCAATATCTTGATCCTCTAGCCTTCAAATGAAATCAGGTTATCTCTTCTTTCAAACAGTAATCCGATAATTAATATTTGGTCAATGAATTGCTTCTTGAAAACCAAAGTAAATAATTGAGTTTAAAATGCTGTGCTTAACATTTTATGGTGACATTGGATAAATGCAGTTGAATGCAGCAGAGAATCTTTTCTGTCAATGTGGATCTCTCAATGGAAATTCACTTAAATGAGGGCCAATCAATTTGTAGTCTATTATCTCACTCTAGTTAAGAACAAGCTTCATTGAACACATGCCTGCCCCCTACACAGAATAAATTACATTCTGGCACTGCCATTTTTTTAAATAAATATTTTCTGTCTTTTAATTTTAAATGAGCCTCTACCATCTGTTCTGTCCTTCAGTTACAAATTCCAAAGAACATAACTTGCTATTGTGCCATTTACAAACCACAGACAGAGAAGTGACTTGGTGTTTGGGATGTCTTTGTTCTTAATTCTCAACACACAGTATTTGTTTTCCTTTTGTCAGACCTCAAATATGATGAGAAATATTATTCTATGCTGACATGTTGAAACCTTTCTCAGCAGAAAGGGAACACAAGAAAAGTGATTAAGTGAAAGACTAAGCTAAAGCCATACCAGAGGAGTGTGATGCTCTTGAAGGCGTGTAATTATATAGAGGAGATGTTAAGCATAACGGTGTGAAGCAGATGCCATACAGTTGGCACTGTAGCCAGGACCCTTGATAGAGTATAATCTATTTGTCTTCTAAAAGGGACAAAAGACCTTTCCAAAGAAACAGGTGATTAAAGGTACATCTATCCTTTCTATATCTTTGGATAAGCTGCATACTCCAGAAACATAGTAAAAATTACCTGGACAGAATAGGAGACAGTTAGAATGAA
>PVLC010050283.1:0-10478 GCA_004027655.1 Graphiurus murinus | reverse complement strand
ACTTCTTCAGGAGTCGGTGTGGGTGACCATTTTTCACTGGATGAGAGCATGGACAATTTCCCAGTGCTGTATCTACTCTCAGGAACTTAGATGCTACCCGGAAGAAAAAGAGGACAAAGCGAATCCTGAAAGAACAGATTTCTAAATCTAGACCTTATTGCATTTACCCAGAAATGATTAGGATTACATGCTCTGTGAAATGGAGGAAACAGAAATTGGAGCAAATGGTTTGAAAGTAATTTATGTTTTGCACATCATACTATGTGGCCTGTGACAATTTATATTCACTATTACTTTGGCAATGGTCTTGAGTTTTGTGTGACTGTAGTTTACCTAGGAAGAGTCTGTCCAGGATACTATATCTTACAAAGTGTCAAGACCAGTTTAAAAGAGATCCTGGGACAGGAGCCTGGTAACTCTGAGCCACAGCCTGGATTGGAGAATGGAGGCAGGGCTGTACCTGCCCTTTCCCCAGCAGCAGTGTCCCCTCTGTCCCTTTTGTTCTTCAGGTGCTCTTGATGGCCTCTAGATGTGACACCTAGTTATTCTCCTGAGGCTTCCCTGACCCTCCCTGGGTCTTCACACTCTCAGTCTGTCTCTCCCCTTAGCCTCAGCCCTGCATGAGCTCTCGGTATATTTGGATTTTGACTTTTCTCAGGACAGATCTGATGCCACCAGCTGCCTGACCCTCTTCTGGATATCCTCCAGTTGTCCACTTGGATTCATTCTTTGCTCCTTTGCAGTCTGCTTCTTGTTCTCGGGGCTGGCCTTTATGGACTGCAGTGTCCATGCCCTGTGGTCCCTGGACTGCTGGTCAGGCTAAGCCAGAGAGAGGTACTGCAGGGAATCCAAGGAGTAAAAGAGAAGAGGCAAGAGAGTTCCAGGTACTTATACCTTCTAGGTCATGGCTTGAAGGAGGTTACCTTTCTCTCTAAAGAAACCCAGGATCAATGGGATGGCCTGCCTTCTGTACTTCTACAGGTGCCACTAGCTTGCTGCGGAGGATTGTCCCTGGGTCCTTTGCTACCTCATCAGTTCCAATATCTGTTTTAAACTCTTCTCGGTTAACCTTTGGCGAGAGCCATTTGCACCCTTCTCCATGTATTCCTCTTCCTGCACCCAACTTCACACTGCAAATATCTAGGGACATTTAATTTTAAGATTCTGTAGCTTGCATAGTTATGCTAGTTTTTAAAGTTTAGTGGGTTTTTTTTGTTGTTGTTGTTGGTTTTTCTTTTGCAGTATTGGGGATTGGACCCAGGGGCATTCTACTTCCGAGCCACACCCCCAGCCCTATTGGTTTTTTTTTTTTTGTTTTGCGGCACTGGGGGTTGAACTCAGGGGCACTCTACCTCCGAGCTACACCCCCAGTCCTATTTTTTTTTATTCTTTATTTTGAAACCGAGTCTCACTAAGTTGTGGAGTGCCTCACTAGGTAGCTGAGGCTGGCGGCCAACCCGGATCCTCCAGTCTTAGCCTCCCGAATGCTGGGATTACAAGCGTGCACCACCATGCCCGGCTCCCTATTGTTTTTTTTCATTCTTTTATTTTGAAACAGGGTCTCACTAAGTTGCAGAGGTTGGCCACGAACCCGGATCCTCCTTTCTCAGCCTCCCAAATACTGAGATTACATGCGTGTGCCACTACTCCTGGCTAAAGTTCAATTTTTAAAAAAAAATTTGAATTGAAAGAATCCTTAAAATAATCATTGTGGAAGCTTGGAGAAAGGTCAGTTTAGCCCCAAGAAATTCTGTCTGATTGGTGAGCGATTGATTTTTGAAGGCTGTGGCTGGAACATGAATACATTAGAGGCCCAATTTGGGCCCTTGACGCTGCTGAAGTACCTTCAGGAAAGGAAGCTGAATCCATTGCTGACGCATATCCGGAGGAAAGGGCAGTGTGCTGCTGGAAGCCGGACACCAGCCCCTGACTGGGGTCTCCGCCGGCAGCAGCAGGTGAGCCCTGAGAAAGGAGACTTGACCAGCCTGGCTTCTACCTCTCCAGGGCTCCTGGCGCCTGGCCCTCTCCAAAGAACATCTCACTGTCCAGGAAGCAAGGGCTGTGGCTATTTGATAACCTTTTTTTTTTTTTTTTTTTTTTCTTAATCATCCTTCTAATATCCTGTTTTTGTAATCATTTCACTGCACTTCCCAGTCTGGAAGACTGATGTTCTCATTTCTGACTCATAATTTTCAGCTAGAAAGAATTGAAGATAATTTAGTCCTTCCACTCTGTGTTGAGACATGACGGCAATTCCACATCCAAAAGAGGCAGTGACTTTAGGTGAGCTGTAGAACCGAGCTCGGGCTCTTCGGTTCCAAGTGGATGGTGAAGCCAGATTATTAGCAACCCACAGGATAGAGACAGCAGGCGAAACTGGCAGGAAGAAGGGGGAAGAGAGTCTGGCCACCTTGCAGCTTGACCTTCTGGGTTTATCCAGGGCAGACGGTTAGTTTGTGTTGGTGATGTTAGCAGACAGTTAAGGCTACCGATTTACATTTGTTTGGAAATAGGTCTTACCCCAAGTCATAACCAAACTGAACTGTGTTTGAGAGGCATCAGGACAGGGAACAGCTCCCTATGTCCCCAGGAGTCTCCGTCTACTTCCAGTGACTTTAGGGTGTCTCAAAGAACCATGGTGCCAGGAAAGACAGAAGGCCAGTTTTTCTATCAAAATGTTTAGTCCTAAGCTTAATTAGACAGAAAAAGCACACAATGATCTTGATCCACTCACAAGAAAGACTGTTCTTGGCATTTTCTAGAGAAGAGAATGAGAATTAGACACTTTGGGAGCTGTCTGTGTTTCAAGGAACAGATATCAGCAACCTTCAACAATGTGCTTATGTACACAGCAGTTCTTATCAGCTGAGGGGGAATGGATGCAATGTGGCATTCTGAGTTCTTTGGATGGCAAAACTGAGGATTCCCTAAAGAAGACTAAGTCATCTCTCCTATGTAATTTCAGCAGACTCCAATACAGTCCGACGCATGACCTCCAGCCTCTATTTCCTCCAAGCTCTTCTTGAACTACCAAAGCAATCAACCCCAGAAATATTTCTGATTGAATCACTGTATCTCTCTCCCTTGCCTTTCTGTGGTTCCTCGTTGCTCCTGGTGCAGTGTAATCGTGCATCTTAATGAGGTACAAGCTGGTAGAGGCATACATGCACACAGCACTCATTTAGCCCTTTCCCAATTCCCACCCCATTCCCTCCCCTCCCTCCTCATGTTCAGCTTAGTGATTGATTTTGATATGCTTGTGAAATATTAGTTTTTTAAACATAAATAAGATTTGTCATTTTGTTCTTACTTGTTAATCTACAAGTATTTCCTCTGAGAGATATTTACTATTTAAAAACAACTAAACCATACCTCTTTCGAGACAGAGCAATTCTAAAATGAAGCCAATTAATTATGCATTGACTTCAAATTAATGCTTATAAAATATATATTATTTCATTAAAATTAGAATTATTTTATTCCTTTTTGCTTAGTTTTCAAATTAGGTTTCTGTTTTGTATTGTGTGTACTTTTGATTATTTAAGTCTCTTTTGTTGGTTTGCCTAAGATCCTACCTGACTAAACAAAAAAGAAACAAATTTTTAAGCAGAAAACAAAGATATTTTGAGACTTTCTTCAATTTACTAAAGTACTCTGTTTAGTGTGTCTTTTTTTAATATGGGGAAATAATCATTAGAGCATTTTGAGAGTCTTTGTTTCTTTACTTTTGCTTCTTACTCTACAAGAAGTCACAAATTCTAAAAAGAAAGGAACTGAGCAGTGAAAATAAACATCTTCCTCCTACAGGAGATTAGCAAGCAACTGGATTCAATCCTCAAAATAATCAGTTACAAATAACTGAAACTCCATTTGACAACGTAACATTTCAAAAAACAGAATTGAACATTTATCGTTTATAATACTAAAAACATGTCAAATTTAAGTTGAAATTAAAAATTGCAAAGGTAGCTATGAGCTTATTTGAATACACAAACATTTAAAACTTCTAAAATTAAAATGGAGATACACTGGGGAAATCCTTGAAGAAAAATTTACAAAAATTAATGTTTTCCTCTTCTAGAGCATTTATACAATAAGTAATAAATATTAAGTGTCTAGAAAATAAGTGATTAAAATATGAATAAAAGCTTTATGTTTAAATATAAAATGATCAACAAATCCAGTAAAAATCTACTATCATATAAGTATGAAGGATAAAAAGATTAAAATGATAGACATTTCTGGTCTTTCAAAAATTCCAAGTTGTTTTTAATTTTTAATTTGTTTTGCTGTTTTGTTTTTGTTTTATTCTTTATTCTCTTTATTAATTCTCTCAAGAACTAGGATTACAGACATGTGCCACCTCACCTGTTGACAAATCACAATATTAAGGAAAGAATAACAAAATGTTTAATATGAATATTTTCACATTTCTTTTTACAAGTATATATTTTAATTGTTGAAATTATAATACATATGAAATGTATGTTTCATAATAGTATTTAGACAGGTAATTTTCATGATTTTATAGAAATTTTATAATTATTTATAGCATCAGTATAATATTCTATTGTGTTGATGTGACTTATGTTAAGACTTCAGCTTCTTCAATATTTTCTTATGTTACAAGTAAACAATACTGGATATTTTATGAATATGGCTTTTTGTTTTCCCTAGATTACTCATTGGGATAAATTCACAGAAGTAGAATTGTCATGTCAACTAGTATAATCAGTCATAAAGCTGCCTAGGGAAAGTGAAAGAGAAAAGAAAAACAATAGATGTAATCAGTGTCTCAATTATGTACAAATGAAGCAATATTTCCTACACTTTAACAATAGCTCACTAAAAGCAGAGGTCCCGCTATTATCAACTGCTCTCCAGTTGCCTCAGTTGTGAACCCGAAACAGAATTTGTGTTGTATACAATGACCTTGACAGAACAGTTGATGATTTTTAGCAGAAATTAATAGAGATAGATTTTTTTATTGAAAACTTGCACTTTAATGACATTATTTTGGATGAAACGCAGAGACACTGTTCCTCTACCAAACCCCGTTCATAAACAATGTAAAGGCAGCACTCTTTTCTAAGTACGGTATACAGTGTGATCGCATTATTGCATCAGGAGGAAGAATGGCTTAGTGGCTATGGCATGGACTCTGGAGCTGCCTTGTATTGGTTTCAATCCCAGATTCACATTTACAGATAATGTAAGAGCTTAGGGCATGCATTCAGTCTCTCTAGGTACTTGGTAGACAGTTGTAGATATACAACATTTTAATGTACAACATATATATTCAATCTTAATTTATACACAAACAACACATCACATAGTAAATTTTTATATTCATGTTCCAGTCAAGATCTTAAGGAACTTCTGGCCCAACTTTCCATTGCCAGAAAGAAAACTTTTAATTTATTTAGGGCTAACTATTCCACTCAGCAAGGCATCTCATTCATTTACAAAGAAATTCATTTTGCAAGCAATTTATCTTAGTATATTGTTCCAGGAAATTGTGTTGCTCACAGCCAGACAGTCTGTATATGATTTATTCCGTTCTTTCTTTTCTAATGCTTACGATAGCTTTTGGTTACACCTGCCTTAAAAATACTCATGTTAAACTTATTAACACACAACATGGTAAAGTCTCTTGAAGATTTTGTAATTTCATTTAGAACATACCCCAAATTATTTCCTATGACAATTTATATCTTTCCTAAGAATGAACTCTGGGCTTACGTACAAGCATAAATGAGTCAGTGTTCTCTACCAATTAGCTCTAAATCAGCAATTCAACTTTTCTAAGCGGAGGTGAAGTCTACCCTGGCTGGATGATACTTATAACACATGTTTTCATTCTTTAATGGGATGTATTTTTTTTATTCTGAGAAGTAGAAAGAGAACACAATCTCAAAGCTAATTTTTATACACGTTTATGAAAAATAAATTTTTTAAAAAAAGATACTCTTAATGGATGTGTGGCTTCTTCACATCTCACAACCTTTTTTAAAGCAAAGGTCCTTCTGATGAAAACTACAACCCCTGCAAATGACTTAACAATAGTTCAGATCATATTATGTCCATCCATGAAGGTATAACTACCAATCTCATTAACATGTAAAGGGAGGAGGAAGAACAGAGTGGGAATTAGAGAGAAACCTTAAGTGATAAGTGCATATATATTTGTATCGCTTTGATCCTCATGATGATGCATAATTACATTGCACCAATAAAAGTATGTAAAAAGTACAAATCCTGTTCTCAGAAACAGACATTCGTGTGATATAGATACATTTACATATGCAATTTACAGGACTTCTCTTCCCAACTATACCTATCAATTCCATCTGGGCTTTTGAATCTGGTGAGGAAGGTCTGCTGAATAGTCTAGACATCTTCTTGCTGGACCATTGCATGCTGCATATCCCAGTAATACATCACACAGTAGTCTATGTATGATAATCTTTAAATATGATTGTTAAGACTTAAAAACAGAACTCGCTGTGATTTTCTTGGATGAATGATTTGGCTTTCTCTGTCAGCTTTGTGAAGGCTATCTCTGCTTCTATTCCTTTCTTTAGATCCGCAGCTAGAAAGCCAAAAGCTAAGTCTGAATTCTGTTGCTGGTAAATACTTAAGATGCAAGACTCTGTTATTGGCACTAACCCCATTCCATTTTCCTTCCCTTGTCCCTGAATTTACACCTACATCTTATTCATGTTGTCTTGTTTAGAATATGGCACAACAATGCAAAGAAGGAAAAAATAAGATTAAAAGAAGAAAACATTTTTAAACTATTACATTCCTTTGCATCCAAGTTCTCTCAAAGTAAGAAATTTATTAAATATTTACAACTTTAGATTTCAAAGTTTTATAAGACTAACAATATTTAGAACAAAACAGGAAAAAATAATAAAATTGTTTTGTCAGTTTATATGATCTATTAGTTTGTTTATTTATTTATTTATTTATTTTGGTAGTGGGGATTGAACCCAGGGGCATTCTACCTCCAAGCTACACCCCCACCCCTATTTTTTATTCTTCATTTTTAAACAAACTCTCACTAAGTTGTGGAGGGTTCACTAAGTAGCTGAGGCTGGCTGCAAACCTGGGATCCTCCAGTCTCAGCCTCCCAAGTACTGGGATTACAAGCATGTGCCACCACGTCTGGCCATATGATCCATTAGTGATTGCAAAAACTCTTCAATTGCAAAAAACTTTTAGCCTTAAAATACATAAGTTAAGTACACTCAAAGTTCCTCTTTACCTCTATCTAGCCATTGTGTTTACTGCTAATCATCTACATGCATGGATAGAGCTAAGTAGTACAAAGGAAGTAACAAGATGGTTCATATAATGATCCCATGGGGTCGCAAGCATCAACATTGAACTGGTTAAGTCATTAGCAAAAAGAATCCTCTGGGAAAATGTCAACTTTCAAAAGCACTTCAAATAAGGTATCATTAATTCCTGCTAATAGCCACTGATTTCTTAACACTGGATTATATACCAAAAATTACCTATTTCCAGTATTTATAACTGTAATAAAGGCAAGCTTCTCTTCAAATTGTTTTAAAAACACTAAACATTTTTACCCCATTAGTATTAGAGGATACTCCACCTGCTATTAAAAACTGGGCTCTAGCCTAGTAAATAATTTACACACTTCTCACTTTTTTTTTTTTTGGTATTGAACACAGTATTGCTCTTTTACACATCAGAGAAAAATATTAGAGATAAATTTCCTATTTTTAATTTTCTTTCAGCAGCATTACCTCATAATAATTGGCTAATTTTATAAAGCATCCGTAGATCAGGGATCTGGCAAATGTTGTTTTATTTTTAAAAACAAATTTCCAGTAAATGCAGTTTTCAGTTTACACTTATAAAGTCAAAATGTCAAGATGACTCAAAAACAATACGTTAAATTGCAAGTGAACTTTACAGATTTGATTTGGCAAAGATAGCGCAAGATTCAATGAGACGGTGTGTCTACAATATGCCTGAAAGAGCAATCAGAGACCAGTCAGGAAGATAACGTCAAAGGCCAGACCCACCACTTATGCAAATACCCGGGGGTGGAATTAACCCAATAGAATGAAAAATATTTTCTCCAAAAAAAAAATGTCAAAGCATATGGGAAATGTTACTGAAGTGTCTCCTCTAATGAGAATTTCTGGGGGGAATAATCAGTGGAAAAGCGTAACAGAGGAAAGACAGAGCAAGTTGCTTCACCACGCGGGTCCCCTCTCGGTCGCTACCCAAGGACATGGCTGCTTTCACCTATGGTTCCCTCCAGGGAGAAAAATGGAAGTATCTGAACACTGAGATGGAAAGCAGACAAGCCACCTATTCCCTAGATCCTGACCACATCTCCTCACTTCAAGACTCTGTGTGTGTGTGTGTGTGTGTGTGTGTGTGTGTGTGTGTGTGTGTGTGTGGTGTACTGGGGATTGAAGCCAGGGGCATTCTACCTTTGAGCCACACTCCAAGACCTATTGTATTTTTTGTTTTGCAACAGGGTCTCACCAAGTTGCTGAAGCTGGCCTTGAACCTGTGATCCTCCTGTCTCAGCTTTTGAACCTGTGATACTCCTGTCTCAGATTTTTCACTCTATTGTACTGGAATTACAAGCATATTCCACCACACCGAGCTCACTTCTAGGTATTTTGGGGAGAAGGTTTGAACAATACATTCTACACTTTACCTGGAAGAAAAGGGTTTAGTGAAGGTGGAGACTGATTTGTAAGTGTTAAATACTGAAATTCTTGAAATAATATGGCCTGGATTTTGGATTTGAGATATGAAGTGGCAGCCTTTTAACCATCTGTAGGCATTCCACAATCTGATCTTGCAAGAGATTCCCAGTTGAGGAAGAACATTCTCTTAAAATCCATAAAAGTGTGATCTGACTTCTCACATGTCCTTTCATGGTATAAGAAAGGCAGAGCCTGGAGAAATCACCACACATTCTAATGAAAGACTGACTGATGCTGTTTCTAAATTTTAGGATGAATACACTTCATTCTACTAAGTGTTTAGTTTGTTTGTTGGTACTAAAGTTTGAACCCAGGGGCATTCTACCTCTCAGTCTATTAATTAATTAATTAATTAATTAATTTACTTAGTTACCTACTTACTTATTTTGGAACAGGGTTTTAATAAGTTATTGAAGCTAGAATTGAGCCTGCAATCCTCCGGTCTCATCTTCACAAGTACTGGGATTATAGGAATATTGTTCTACTAGATTTTTTTTTTCTTTTTGATGGCACTGGGGATTGAACTCAGAGACATTCTACCTCTAAGCTTTGCCATACTGGGGATTGAACCCAGGGGCATTCTACCTCGGAGCTACACCCCCAGTCCTATTTTTCATTCTTTATTTTGAAACAGGTTCTCACTAAGTTGTGGAGAGCCTCACTAAGTAGCTGAGTCTGGTCTTGAATCCAGATCCTCTGGTCTCAGCTTCCCAAGTACTGGAATTACAAGAGTGCACCACCACACCTGGCTCCCTAATCCTTTTTCTAATTTTTGTTTTGAAACAGGATCTCATTAGGTTGCTGAAAGTCTCACTAAGGTGCTGAGGCTGATCTTGAACTTGTGATTCTCCTGTCTCAGCCTCCCAAGTACTGAGATTACAGGCATGCACCACCATGCCCTGCTTGTGTTCCACTGGATTTTAAAAGGAAGACTGAGTACTAAACTGTCAGCAAACAGAAATACTCCATCCAGAGTGATGAGATAAAAACCTCTGAAATTTTTTTTCCTCCATAAGAAACAGTGGAAACACTGGCAACAAGTTATAATCCTCTGAACTTAGAAATTCACCAAAGATTGCAATAACTTAAAGAGCATTTATTTGAGAAAAATGGCTGGATCTTGGTGTTCACCAGGCTTGTTCTTATCGACTCATTCAGAGCTCACAAGATACTTTCTAGTGAGGCCCTCCACAACTTAGTGAGACCCGGTTTTAAAATAAAGAATAAAGAACAGGGCTGGGGGTATAGCTTGGAGGTAGAACTCCCCTGAGTTCAAAAAAGGATCTGTGTCTCTGTCTCAGTCCACTTATTTATAAGGAATGCTCTAGTAGATTTTTTATTCAATGAATTTTAATAAGTTCAAAATGCCATAGTATAATATTTTCTGACTCATATCTTTGTTTTATAATTTATTTCTTGCTTTACAGAAGTGCCTTTATTACTCAGTAAATAAACTGTGAATCAAAGTTGACATCAGTTTAATTTTATTTCATGATAAAACAAACATTTCAAATAAAACAAGTACAACTAAAAAGTCTTCAGTTTTTGCTTTAATTTCACATTTCATACAATATATAATATTGATAAAAATACTCACTTTGATTGCTCTATAACTAAGGCTGGGGGAGCAGGCAATAATTCTGCCAGATACTTAAATGCACCTGAGAATGTCTGCTGTAATTTCCCTCATTTGAGAGATAAAGCAGTTTTTACTCC
>PVLC010050282.1:0-10165 GCA_004027655.1 Graphiurus murinus | reverse complement strand
GCCCGTGAACTTGAATTTACACAGGGGGAGGATGCCACTGAGTTCAGAAGCAAAGCCCAGGCTCCGCGTCGAGTGACACAAGCCACTGCCAGGTATCCACAAATGGTTATGTCTGACGGTCTTGTCTCCTTACAGGACCACTTCAGCGGGGAAACTCTCGAAAATCCCCAAGTTTCAGAAGGCAATGTGAGGTTTGCATCTGACAGGTTTCAGGCATCCCTTTACGGTACAAATGTTCACACACACACACACACACACACACACACACACACACACACACACGCCTCCTTTACCATCAGCCGGTGCTGGTGGAGTGTAGACACCCAGACCGGAGCCCTGAAGGAGCGAGCCTTTCAGGCTTCATTTGCAGCACCTGCAGCACCCAGACATCTGTCCCTCTCTTCTGAGCGTCACTTACCCAGTAACTGTACCAGATTAGGGTGTTTGATCTCTTTCATGACAGCAGCTTCTTTCAAGAACTCTTCTACCTCCATGGTGTCCTCCTGCAGAAGAATAAAACAAAACAAAAAACAGTGGTGAAATTACTTCAGCTAAGAAGCGCTGACGTGGAAGGGTGCGACTTGAACAGCTCATGCAAACTGCAGCGTTGACGTCCACTTGGCCTGAGCCTCCTTTTTTACTATCGAGTCTCGGTGTGTGTGTTCTGTGACAGGTGATTCTCACCCATGGCCGAAAGCCTGTGTTAGTCAGCTTCTCGTCACTGTGATCAAAGCACTTGATAAAACAACTAAGGAGCAACGGTTTACTGTGGCTCAGGCCGCGGTCACTGGCCCCGCGGCAGAAGCATCGTGGCAGCAGGACATGGTGGAGGAGAGCTGCTCCACTCCTGGCAGTTGGGAAGCAGAGAGCGAGAGGAGGGCCAAGGACAGACACGGCCTCAAGGCCATGCCCTTGCACTCCTCCATCCACACACCTGCCCCCAGCGGCCACCCAGCAAGCCCATTCAAATGATTAATCGAGGACTTCACCCATGGCTGCGGCCAGAGCCTCTGGACACTTCTACATGGCCAGCACAGGAGCTCTTCTGGGGGCACTCCAGATCCAAATCCCAGAGAGCCCTCCCTTGGGCGCTGAGCTTCTGAACTCTCTCCCAGGGCGAGCAGGCAGAGTTGGCTTGCACGTGGTGGGGACCTGTTTCCCTGTCTTTTGGAGTTTGTGAGGAGACGTGTGTAGAGGCAAACTACCCCAAACTCAGTACTGCTTCTCCAGGGAAGGTCTGGTGTCCAAGGGCCCCTAACACATTTAACATTAAAGAACAAAAAGTCAGCAGGTGTGGGGGTGCACACCTGTAACCTCAGTACATGGGAGGATGAGACAGGAGGATTACAAGTTTGAGACCTGCTTCAGCAATTTAACAAGACCCTCAGCCACTTTGTGAGACCTTGCTTAAAAAAAATAGGGCAGGGTGAAAATCAGAGGTAGAATGCCTTTGGGTTCAATGCCCAGAGCACGCGTGCGCACACACACACAACAATAATCACTTTTTTTTTTTTTTTTGCGGTACTAGGGATTGAACTCAGGGGTGTTCTACCTCCAAGCTACACCCCCAGCCCTATTTTTTATTCTTTATTTTGAAACCGAGTCTCACTAAGTTGCGGAGGGCCTCACTAGGTAGCTGAGGCTGGCCTTGAACCCGGATCCTCTGGTCTCAGCCTTCCGAATGCTGGGATTACAAGCGTGCGCCACCACGCCCGACTCCAATAATCACTTTTAAGATTCCAAAATGTATCTGGTTTAGGGGAAGAGACCCTGAAGACAGAGACACTACATTACCAAAGAAAACTGCTTCGCAGTGTGGCGGAAGCAGTGACGCTGGACTGCTGTGGCAGGCTGTGTCCCTGGCCTCTAGTGAAACAATCACTGCTGGGGGCCAGTCTCCCCAGTCCTAAAATAATTCAGCTCCCTAACGACAGGTTTGCATGTCCCTACAGGTCACCTGGAGAGAGAAAGATAATGGCAATACTCCCAGTTCCTCGCGTTTCCAGCGCGGGGGCTCAAGTGGCCCAGCCTAATGAGAGGCCTGTCACAGAGCCTCTGCCATGGCCTGCACCAGTCAGCCTCTCTGTGACTTAGGCCGCTGTCTTCTGAACTGGCCGCCAAAATCAGAAGCAAGTGGCGCTAGATGACAGGGGCTGGAGGAGGCGGGACACCTCCACGTTTCCCCATGCAGTCTGAGTTTGTCTTCTGTGCGGCAGACAGGAGTGAACATCTTAAAAATTAGGTTCCCTAAGAGGAAAGCTCCACCCAAGCTCATGGTAAGCGCAGACCCTCCTATGCTGTTCCTGCCTCTTCCTGCCCTTCCTGCGTGGCTCCTGACCGGCTGGCCGGTCCGCCCCCGCAGGCGTGCAAGCGACCAGGGACTTCCAGAGGACGAGGCAATCTTTCCTCAGAGCTGTCCTTCTTTGGTCAGTGGTGTTTACAAGCGAAGCATGACCAATGAGGATGTATGTCAGCCATTATCACTTAGCTCAGGGCTCTGGGCGATGGAAACATAGAAGCAATTTATTGCTCTTTAAAAATGGCGAGCGGCTCTTCATGTCAATTAAACATCATTGGTAGTCACGGAGTCAGGCTGTCCGGGGAGAACTCAGCCCTGACGCCGCCCGCTGGCGATTTAATCCTGCGCGTCCCCTGCTCCTCCCTAAGCTCAATGGGCCATGCTGGCTTGGCGTGGAGTGCTCATTCACCAGGGTGACACTCACACGTCAAGCCTGAGTGTGAACAACGGTGCGGAATCCAGGACGCGGCCGTCAGACCTCCTCGGCCAACAGTATGCTCAGAGAGCAGCAAAGCTTTCTAGTCAAGCGCAGCATTTCTTTTTAAAAGCACCACATAGTAAACCATGCACAGGGAGATCATTTTAGAAGTGGTGTTTGCTTTTACAGCTACTGACCCTTTTTCAGAAGACCCACGTGATAAAGATCTTGAGAGGCACGAATGTGCAGAAGAACCAACATGGCTTTCCAAGGCATCCCTCTTCCTGTCTCTCTCTTACACACACACACACACATGCACGCACGCACGTACTCAGACAAAAAGGTTTTTGTTTTTGTTTTTCTTTTTAGTGCTGGAAATTGAACCCAGGGGCATTCTACCTCTGGGCTACACCCCCAGCCCTGTTTAATTTTATTTTGAAGCAGGTCTTGCTAGGTTGATGGGAATCTCACTACTTGCTGAGGCTGTCCTCAAACCTGTGATCCTCTTTTCTCAGCCTCCCAAGTACTGGGAATACAGGTGTGGGGCGCCGGCTAGTTTTATTTTATTTTTTCTTTCAGAGAAATCAGTGTGGATTTGTCTCCCCCTGCTGGAATCAGACATAGTTCAATTTATCAGTTACAC
Organism: Graphiurus murinus; assembly: GCA_004027655.1. NCBI lineage: Eukaryota > Metazoa > Chordata > Mammalia > Rodentia > Gliridae > Graphiurus > Graphiurus murinus. Next base: position 6,805 of record PVLC010050282.1, on the reverse strand, counting down.
TACCAATCTAGATTTGTAGCTGTGTTAACTATAAGTATCCCCAATGCTATCCTGTGCTACTTCGTTGCTTTTCTTTAAAAATTTCCCATCATCCTTTTGAAGAGAATTTTCCCACTCTCATAGTAAAATAAATCTAGCTTTGATGAGTTCGACTGGAAAAAACGCTCTGAGCTTGAGCTGAATTTGGAGCCTCGCCTCCTCGGTGCCTGTGGGGAGCAGGTGGGCTGACTGCCTGCCCTCTTCGCGAGGACTGACGGGCCGGCCCCGGCCCCGGTGCGGATAAGCAGCAGAGCGCTGGGGAGGGTGACCTGCCAGGGAGACTGCCCGAGCCCTGCGGCTCTGTGACCCTCTCTGAACCTGATGTCTTACCTACACAATGAAGGCATGCCTCCATCTCCCTGGTGCAGAGTGCTTAGTGCAGCCCGGAACGTGGTCAGGGCTCAAGCAGCGGTGCTCACTTCTAACATTAGTAAGACAGATGAGTGCTATTCCTAGGAAGAAGACTAAACATTGCTGCCTGCATGGAAGAGGGGCTGGCCTGCTAGTGAATGGTGGGTTTGTGTTCTCCCAGACCCGAGACCTCAGAGGTCGACGTTAACGCTTCCTTCTCCCTGGCCTGGCCTCGCCCTCAAGTGCACGGATTCTATAGCACAGGAAAGGGCAACATTCTTAGAACTGGTTCGGCCCTCGGGGCCTCCCTCTCAGCAGGGACCCCTGGCCCTGGCGCAGGGCTCCTGTCTACAAACGCAGTGGTTCCCACATCTGCTTCTGGTTTTAACCAACTGCTCAGCGAGCGAGGTCACGGAGAGCAGGAGCAATGCCCCGTGCTGGGGAGAGGGGCGGAGCTGTGGAGCCAGGGCCAGGGAGGCAGTGCACAAGCCAGACATGAAGCTCAAGCAGAGCGCCCACGAGAAACAATCTCCCTGCGGAATCCCGGGGACTCTGGTCCCCAAACAGCAGGACTGCGAGGAGCTCCAAGGCCAAGGGGCCCAGGGCAAGGGACAACGAACGACCTTCAAGAGCAAGTGAGCGTGAAGGCGGGCTCAGGCTGTCACCTCTCCCTCCCTCCACATCACTGGGCTGCTGCCATGCTGTCTCCACCCTCCTATCTTTTCTGCTTTTTTCTGGAGTTCTCCAATGAAACCAATTTTCTGGGAGAAAAAAATAAACTAAAACCCAAATCCACTGCATTGGGAGAGTAAACAGATACCTTCTCAACCCTGCAGTGGAGTGCACAGGGGGGCCAGTTCCTCATTAGGCATCTTGGCAGTACAAGCAAAACTGTAAGTACTCATGTGGACAGAGAAGTTGCCAAAACCAAGGGCAGCAGGGAACTGGTGCATAGATTACCTATTTGAAAACTATGTTACTTTCTACTGTTTTCATAATAACTCTTGATAGCTCATGATTCAATGTTAATGCCACATTTAGAAAAGTAGCATTTCCCAAATTCTTTTACTTATAGAACTGTTTCATAGGGAAAAAGCTGACTTACAAACAAACTTTTGGGACACAGCTTATTTAAAAACTGGGGATAGCTGGGCATAGTGGCGCATGCTTGTAATACCAGTACTTGGGAGGCTGAGACAGGAGGGTCGAAGATTTACAACCAGCCTTAGCTACTTAGTGAGGCCCTCTGCAACTCAGTGAGACCCTGTTTCAAAACAAAAAATTAAAAATAGGGTTGGGGATGTAGCTCAGAGGTAGAATGCTCCTGGGTTCAATCGCCAGTACTGCAAAAACAAAACAAAACAAAACAAAAAACCTGGGGCTTGGAGCTGGTTGTGGTGGTGCACACTTATAATCCCAGTACTTGGGAGGCTAAGACAGGAGGATCACAGGTTCATGGCCAGCCTCAGCTGCTTAGTGAGACCTTGTTTCAAAATAAAGAATAAAAAATAGGGCTGGGGGTATAGCTCAGAAGTAGAATGCCCCTGGGTTCAATCCCCAGTACTACAAAAATAAATAAATTAATTAATAAGTAAATTAATTAATTTTTTAAAAAACTGGGGCTTCTTAGCTGGGCGTGGTGGCGCATGCTTGTAATCCCAGGACTTGGGAGGCTGAGACCAGAGGATCTGGGTTCACAGCCAGTCTCAGCTATTTACTGAGGCCCTCCCCAACTTAGTGAGACCCTGCTTCAAAATAAAAAATAGGAGTGGGGGTGTAGCTCAGAGGTAGAATGCCCGAGTTCAATCCCCAGTACTGCAAACAAAAACAACAAAAAAACCCAGGAGCTTCTTGTACTCGAGAGCTGGTTCTCTTAGGCACATCCTGCTTTTACCACAGGAAGCAATCACAAGGCCGAGCTCTGTCAACACCAAGCCGACCTTTGCTGTGATTCCCGTTTCCCGTCCCTAGGGGTCAGCCGAGGGCCCTCCACTGGTTCTCTGCCTCCGCCCTCTGCTCTGAAGGCACCTGCCTCACAGTTCAGTTCAAGGTGTGGGTTTCAAGCAGGGCTGTGCCCCCTGCTGGTTAAGGAGGGTCCAGCAACACAGGATGGGCAGGACCCGCAGGCAGGAAGGGAGAGAGGTGCTGCAGGTGAGACTGTTGCAGGAAGGACGCCAGGAGAGCTGGCTGCAAGAGCTGCTCAAGGAGCCCTGGAGAGAGGGGTAGGTCCTGGCTCTGGCCTGCGCGGGAAGTCGACAGAGGGGAGGGGAAGGTGACTTCTGGAGCCATGACTGAGGCTTATGTATATTTTTTCATGGCATCTGAGGAATAAAAACCTGAGTTACCACTAAAAAAAGAAGAGGAGTTGGGCTTCAGAGTTGGGTTGGAATCCTAGCTCAGTCAACCTCTCTGCTTCAGTCTCCTTAGGCTTAAAATGGGATTATTAGTCTTTTGGCGCTCTTCTCTCAAGGAGATAAGGATTAGGTGAGATGCTGTAAGAACTATGCACTGCGAACTTTCAACGGGTGTTAGCCATTAGTGTAACTTAAGCCCTAAGTGCCCAACCTCCACAGTGGAGATAAACATGGAAAACACTCATCTTCCTTGAGGAACGAGCACCAGCCTGCAGAGGTGTCTTCACACGGGGCCAGGTGCAGGCAGGGCTAACTTGCACCACCCTGAGCTAACTTCCCTCTGGAGCTCGGATGCCCAAAGTCAGCACGCCAGCTCCCAGGGGAGGAGAGGGGCATCAGGTGGATCCAGGGGGTCAGCAGTAGCCTCCAGAGCAACCAGGAGGCACTGAATAAAAGGGGGGGTTACTGGGCAAGTTTTTTCTGGAAAGGGTGGTAAGCGCCTAAGTTTGGGAACCCACACACTGGGACGTGAGGCAGCGCCACGTGGTGGCGACTCACATGCATCCTGCAGCTGCACCCTGCCATTCTTACCAACAGTAGAGCCATGAGAGAAAGGCCCACGGGAGAAATCATTAGAAGTATCATAAAAAGTACCACAGCACATCGCTAGTGAGCAAACTCAAAGGTGCCAGTTTGATACTTTTTTTGTGGTACTGGGGACTGAACCCAGGGGCATTCTATCTCCAAGCCCCCCAGTCCTATTTTTTATTCTTTATTTGGAAACAGGGCCTCACTAAGTAGCTGAGGCTAACCACGAACCCAGATCCTCCTGTCTCAGCCTCCAAGTAGTGGGATTACAAGTGTGTGCCACCAGGCCCAGCTGATACTTCTAATTCACTGGTGGTAGTGGCTTCCACCAGCAGCGCGGAGCCCTGGCGGGTTCCCTGCTCTGGAATCCCCTTCCATTGTTCTGAAAATAATGCCACAGCCCAATTGACCAAGGTGGGTTTCCCCAGATTTCAAGCTGTGCAAACTCTCTCTCTCCTTAAGGTTTTCAAAGCGGCCTTCATTGTTGAAGTCTGGGGAAAGCCATGGCTGGTCTGCCCCTTCTGTTCTTTTATTGGAGATTCTGAACTTCACAGGTGTGGACAGTAGCTGGTTAGGAGACTCGGTGTATAGGTATAAAACCCTGTCATCTCACATCCAGAGGGGCCTGGCATCTGTGAGACTGCTGTAGCTGCCAACAGTACACTGGCTGCCGAGCACAGTGCCGTCCCGTGTAGCCATCTTGGTGAGTCGAATGGAGTGATGTTCCTCCTGGGCGCCGAGTCCCTCAGTGGCTCCCCATTCCTCCAGGGCAGAACCCCAGCTCCTGAGCTGGGTCCAAGGCGGCTGTGCCTTCCTGTCCCGCCTGCCCATAACACGCTGTGCTCCTCCTACTGCACCTCCTCCTTTATCTGGATCGCCAATGCCTGAGGCAAAGAACTCTGGTGCATGCTCTAATCCCAGGGTCTGAGAGAGAGATGATGAAGGAACTCCATAAATACCTATTACATTAAAAAAGTTGTGTGTATGCCAGGCGTGGTGGCGCACGCTTGTAATCCCAGCATTTGGGAGGCTAAGACCGGAGGATCCAGGTTCGAGGCCAGCCTCAGCTACCTAGTGAGGCACTCCGCAACTAAGTGAGACCCTGTTTCAAAATAAAGAATAAAAAATAGGGCTGGGAGCGTAGCTCGGAGGTAGAGTGCCCCTGAGTTCAATCCCCAGTACCGCAAAAAATAAATAAATATAAATAAATAAATAAAATAAAAAAGGTGTGTGTGTGTGTGTGTGTGTGTTGGGGCATGCCTGTAAACCCAGTACTTGGAAGGCTGAGACAGGAGGAGCACAGGTTCAAGCCCAGCCTCAGCAACTCAGCAAGACCCTATTTCAAAATAGAAAATAAAAAGGGCTGGAGATATAGCTTGGAATGTCCCTGGATTGAATCCCCAGTACAAGGGGAAAAAAAAGTCCTTTCTGGAAAATATCCAGCAGTGTTCAAGGTGAGCTGTCCCATGCCACCTTCCTCTGACAAAAGTGTTAGTCTAAGCCGGGTGTGGTGGCACACGCTTGTAATCCCAGCATTTGGGAGGCTGAGACTGGAGGATCCGGGTTTGCAGCCAGCCTCAGCTATTTAGGCAGGCCCTCTGCAAGTTAGTGAGACCCTGTTTCAAAATAAAGAATAAAAAATAGGGCTGGGGGTATAGCTCGAAGGTAGAATGCCCCGGAGTTCAATCACCAATACCACAAAAAAAAAAAAAAAGGTGTCAGTCTTATCCATGTCAGGGCTGATATAAGTGTGACGCCAGGAAACCACCTTTGGTTTCTGGAACTAAAGGATGCAGCATTTGCCCTACAGCGGTTACTTTATACCAGCCCAAATCCTACTTCCCACCAGTCTTGACACGTTGCCTGCCTGACTTTTGAGACACACACACAACTTGGGTGTGTTTTTCCCAGTGGTGGCTGTTTCAGTTCTTTCTCTTTTCCAGTAGCTACGAAAAGGGGCCCCTCTAGATTTCTATGCACAGGCGGATGTCATCAGTTCAGGTAAAACAAGCGGAAGCAAGGCGAGCCAACACTAGGGGGCACTCCTGCTCTGGGGAAAAGCTCGGACACCGTAGAAGGCTCGCAGTGAAAACCCCTTGTTGCCCTCGCAGGTTTCAAGGAACTTGAGAAGAAAAATTAATCTGTCTGCAAACTACAAGCGCAGTTCACTGGCGGAGAGGGGGAAAGTCACAGGAGAAGAAGAGCAGCTTCCCGGACGCCTGCCAGTGGAGGCGCTGCACCGCGGCCTGTGCGTCAGGGCCTGGGACCTGCTGGGCACCCAACCGCTGCCTTTCGGCTGTGCCCACAAAAGCTCACAGCTGGGCTGTGTCCTTCAAAACTCCGAGGGCGTTTCTCTCTCCCCTAAGCTCCCACTAGGAAGTGGTCCCCAGGCCACACATCAGGAGCCATGGCTTTACAGGGATCAAGAAACCTTCTGCAAGTGGCTCCTCTTTCACACCACAATCCCCAGCGGTCGCCACAGAGCCACGGAGGCCACTGGCGGGAGGCGGGCTTCCTGGAGGCGGCGCCCCGCCCACACGCAGACACTAGACCCACCTTCAAGGTCTTCACGGCCACGGTGAGGCTGTACTTCTTCCACACGCCCTCGTACACCTCCCCGTACTGGCCTCCGCCCAGCTTGTGCTTCATGGTGATGTCCGTGCGCTCCATCTCCCACTTGTCGTAGTTGGGGGACACGCCGTAGACGGTGGGCTTGTTGCGCTTGGGGGCGGGGTAGTGGAGAGTGGTGATGAGCCCGTCGGCCACAGTGGAGTGGTGATGGACCAGCTCGGCCAGCGTGTTGAAGCGGCTCTCGGAGGAGACGTAGAGCTGGGGAGACAGGGGACAGCCTTCACCCGCGGGGCAGAGGAGCGCCAGGGGCTCGACTACCCCACTTAACTCTCTGCGCAGGCTGCAATTTGCTTGCTAGATCAGAAAGGCACAGGAAAAGGCCCAGGGCCTTTGCATCTGCTGGTCCCTCGGCCTGAAGTCCTCCCCCACAACCCCATCTTCACATGCCTAGTTCTTACTCTCCTGAGACTAGTTGAAACACCGTCAAGTCCTCCCTGACCCTGAGCTCTGAAGTCGCCCGGGTCACTTCTCTGCCTTGCACTGGCTGACAACTCTGCCCAACTGAAGGCAAGCTCTCCTGCTGGCGCTCTCTGCCAGCTGCGCCTTCCCTCCCTCTCAGTCATGTCCAGAGAGAAGCCACCATAGCTCAGTAGAGGCTCCGGTGTTCTTGTGTCCTAAGGCTACCTCCGGGGATGGGAAGGGCTGTGGTGCAGCTGTCCAGCCCCGCCTGCCCGGGGGGGCACCTCAGCTGTCTTTTTTATCCTGTAGCCCCCAGTGCTGCCAAGGAGACAAGCACGTATCAATAAATGGCTGATGGCTAATGAAAAGCAGAACAAGTACCTGCTGACGAAAATAATCCCATCTGTAATTAGTACGGAAAACCTAGAGCGAAAGTGGAAAGC
>PVLC010050281.1:0-10165 GCA_004027655.1 Graphiurus murinus | reverse complement strand
GTACTGGGGATTGAACTCAGGGGCATTCTACCTCCGAGCTACACCCCCAGCCCTATTTTTTATTCTTTATTTTGAAACTGAGTCTCACTAAGTTGCGGAGTGCCTCACTAGGTAGCTGAGGCTGGCCGCGAACCCGGATCCTCCGGTCTCAGCCTCCCGAATGCTGGGATTACAAGCGTGCGCCACCACGCCCGGCTCCTACTTTTTATTCTTTATTTTGAAACAGGGTCTCACTAAGTTGCGGAGTGCCTCACTAGGTAGCTGAGGCTGGCTGCGAACCCGGATCCTCTGGTCTCAGCCTCCCAAATGCTGGGATTATAAGCGTGGACCACCACGCCTGGCCTATTTTATTATTTTTATTTTCAAACAGGGTCTCACTAAGTTGTAGAGGCTGGGCTTGAATCTTCAATCCTCTTGTACGTAGTTGGGATTCTAGATGACTGAGTTTTATAGTTTTATATAGACTATTCCTTAGGAAGCTTGGCTGTATAGGAAAGGAGAGACAAGAGGGAAGAAGACTCTTAAACCAAGGGAGGAGTATTTTGAGATGAACAGAGAAGTGTCATATTTATAACCTGTAAGAGGAAAGTACCAGAACGGAACTACAGCATGCAAATAGCTAAGAAAGGGGGTGACAAAGATGGGTCAGAGTCTTGGAAGTCATGCAGAGTGTGGGGGAAGGGGCAGAGAATGAAACTCACAGGCCAGAAGAAAGAAAGGAGTGAGCCAGATAGGCGGGGAAGAAGGTGGGACAAGTGTGGTACAATTAAGAGGATCAGCCGAGGGCAGATGGTTGCAAGACGACCCTCAGGTAGCTTCCACTTGATCTGTGCAGCAATCTCTGAATCATCTAATGAGGTTCATGGAAGAAACTATGGTGAATGGTAAAGGCTTGGAGGAGCTGCTAAGGGCATGGGAGAGGAAGCTGACCATGGACATGTTAGAAAACTACAAAGAACATTAAGCTGCTGGGTGTGAATCGACAGTGGTACCAACCACAGTGCTATCATGCAGTCCCTAGAAGCTCAGGTGTAGGATGGAGAAGTCAGCCTGTTGGATGGAATTAGTGTAAGTTTTCATCTCAGACATTGTATTTTTCATCTTTTTGTTTTGTGTGTGTGTGTGTCTGTGTGTATGTGTGCGCACGCGTTTGTGGTATTGGGGCTTGAACTCAGAGGGATTACACCTCCAAGCTAGACCCCCCCCCAGCCCTATTTTTTATGCTTTATTTTTGAAACAGGGTCTCACTAAGTTGCAAAGGGCCTCACTAAGTAGCTGAGGTTGGCCAGGAACCTGTGATCCTCCTGTCTCAGCCTCCTAAATCCTGGGATTACAAGCGTGCACCATGCCTGACTATTTTTCATGTTTTGAAGTTTGATTTTGGGTCTTTAAATTTCATGTCATTTCATTTCTTTAAATTTCATGTCTTTCATTTCATGTCTGGCTTAATATGCACATACAGTTGCCTATCACTATCTATCTATCTATCTATCTATCTATCTATCTATCTATTTATTTATGGTGGTACAGGGATTGAACCCAGGGGAATTCTGCCTCTGAACTACGCCCCCTGCCCTATATTATGTTTTATTTTGAAACAGGGTCGTAATAAGTTGCAGAGGGCCTCACTAAGTTGCTAAGACTGGCCTCAAACCTATGATCCTCCTGCCTCAACCTCCCAAGTACTAGGATTACAGGCGTGCACCAGCACATCTGCCTGTTGTCAACTTCTTTGATCACACTTTGTCTACTACTTTTTTTCAAAAGTGGCATTTCTAGGTCAGTTTCTATCATTGATTTTTTTTCCCCCTCGGTGTGATCCATCTTTTCTTTCTTCTTTGTATGCTTGATATTTTTTTTCATTTGATGCCAGGCATAGTGGATCTTATTTTCTTGGGTGTTAGTTATTTTTGAAAAATTGTAAAAATATTCCTGAGCCTTGTTCTAGGATGCAATTAACATACATTAGTAACATTTTGATCCTTTTGAGGCTGCTTTGAAACTCTGTTAGGTGGGGCCAGAGGTCCCTTTAGTCTAATTTTTCATCACTACTGAGATAAGACCATTCAGAGAATTCTATCAAATGCTCATGTACTGCAAGGCTTGCTACACTAGCTGGTGGTGTCTCGTGATGGTGGTGATTCCTCAATTCAGGACCAGCTGGGTTGTTGGTTTACAAGATGGAAAAGAACTTCAGCATGTACTAGTCGGAAACAGACAGAGGTTTGTTTAGGAAAGTAGGAAATACGCATTCAAGGGAGCATGCAGGCCATCTTAAGAGGGAGAAAGGCACCTTTAGGGATTTAGAGCTCTTCTTTTATAGGGGCTTTCATGAGGGGTAGGCAGGAGGAGGTATGTGAGGGTGACCTCAATCCAGCAGTCTCGAGGCAGTTTTTTTTAGGGGTCTAGTGGTCTGGTCATCTTTAGGGTCCTCAGGCTGATCACAGACTCCATTATCTGATCAATAGATAAGCTGGAAGTCTCCTAAATTATAGATTTCTCAAGATATTGTATCTGTGTTGTTAATAATTCACAGGGCAATTATAGTTTGTTTCAGTTAACTCTAGGATCTACAGATTTCCCAGGAATTTGGGAGAGACAAACCTGGGAAAAAGAATTGGTTTGGGGAGTGAAGGTTGAGGAACTTTAGCACCAGGTTGTTATATTAAAGTTACATTTTACTTTTCCTTCCTGTCTATTTCTTGTGGGGTTATGAATTGGTAGTGGTCTGGTCTGAGTTACAAGAATGATTCTGCTTATGCATTTTGGGTGCTGTTTCCCTTGGCTTTGGATTGTATGTTCACACACCTGTACTGATCATTACTCAGCCGAAGACTCATAGGGAACCCTGTGCAGATCTCTGAGCTTACTCTCTCGCTCTCAGCAGAACTCTCCTTTCTGCCCTGCAGACTCCAGCTGCCGGACCTCTCCAGACTTCCACCCCTATCTTCTCAATTCAGGGAGACTGCCAGGTTCTGCTTGGATTCTCTTTTCCTGAGTCGTATTGGCCAGGAAGTCACTGGGGCAATCATAGGGCCTTAGTTATTATTCCTTCTGTCAGGGACCACTGTCCTGCACTACCTGATACCTACTATTTAAAAACTATTTTTCTTCCAGGTGTGGTAGTGCCCAGCTATAATCCCAATACTTGGGAAGTTGAGACAGGAGGATGGCAGGTTCGAGATCATGCTCAGCAACTAAGTGAGACCCTGTTTCAAAATTAAAACAAAACAAACAAAAAACATTTTAAAGGGAGCTGAGGGTATTGTTCGGAGACAGAATGCCCCTGGATTCAATCCCAGTACCAAAAATAAATAAAAATAAATAAATAATTTAAAAAGCATTTTACATAATTTGGCAAATATTTTAGTGCTTCAGGTAGTAGGATAAATCTGGTACACATTCAGTCTGAGGGTTTTACAGAGTAACTGTTTAACAGGGAGTTGGAGATAAGCTGGTTGAAGGTAAATAGTAGGCACAGAGTTTGGGCTAGTTAGGAAAAGCAACAAGAAGAGGGCTTATATATTTAGGAAAAATAATACAAGACAATCCATTTCTTCAGCCAGATGGGAGGAGAGATGTGTAAATGGATCAATGAAATCATACCTGTTTTATTAACTGATGTGTTTCCAGCACCTAGTGTTGGGGTATAGGGGGCAAAGAAAACACGGCATGACAGCAGGGAACAGGTTTTATTAAGGAATAAAACCTGGAAGGAGCCTCTGACCAGGGAGAGACCCCACGAGAGTCAGAAAGTTCGCCTCCTTATAGCCTTGGGGCTTTTTATGGGGCAAGGAAGGGGAGGGTACAGAAGCAGTCGTGTAAGCCACTGGTTGGTGTGCCAGTGGCCGGGTCATCTCAGGGCAGGGCGATGGTCAGGGGGCGTTTTCTTTCTTTGTTCCTTTGTTCCTGGTTTTCCTCCAGCATGACCTCATGGCCAGACCTCACAGTCAGACCTCATAGTGCCCAGAATGAATGCAGGGAGAGAAGGCAATGACCATAGAGGACATGTTAAGAATTTAATAGTTCAGAGTGGAGCATTTCTAGGAAATGCCAAGGGCTGATGTATGGCCATGGGGGTGAGGAGAGACAGGGTGTGCACACAAGCTCACTGTATTGAGGAAGACAGAGGACAACAAGGGAAACGACAGCTCCAAAGGGGACAGGGTTAGGAAGGAAGGAGAGAAAGACTGATCCTAAACCTTGTGGCGACGTGCTTCACGAGCATGAGCTCCTGATTTGTGAGGAGATTCCTATGGGAAGAAAGGAATTCCAGAGGAAATACTGTAGAGGTGTAGAAGTATGGAGCAGGGGACAAGAAACTCAGACTCGTATGGAAACAGGGAGAAAAGGAGACAATGACAGAGGTTTACATCAGGCCAAAGACCTCAAGGGAGGAAATTTTGATGGGATTAAATGGCTTCAAATATCTAAATAAATTCCCTTTTATCATTGTGAAGTGACCATCTTTATCTCTAATATGGCTTGTCTTGAAGTTGATTTTGCCATTAATATAGCAAACCATCTGTCTCATACTTACTGTTTACATAGTATATTCATTCTATTCTTTTACATTTTATTTTTTGTGTGTCTACATGTCAGGTGCTTCTCTTGTGAATAGCAGAATTGAGTCTTGCTTTCTTTTTTTTTTTTTTATCAGTCTGACAACCTCTGCCTTTTACTGAGAGTGTTAGTTCATTTACATTTAAAGTAGGTTGATATAGTTGTTTTAATTCTACTGTAGGTAGAAATAAGCAGAGCAGGAGAAGGAATGGGCAGAGGATCTGGCCAGCCCTCATGAAAAAAGATTCAAAGATTCTCCACCCAGCTGCAATTGCCATTTCATTTTATTTTACTTTATTCGCTTTATTTATTTATTTATTTATTTATTTTTGTTGTTGTTGTGCTGGGAACCCAGGGGCATTCTACCTCCAAACTACACCTCCAGACTGATTTAATTTTTTATGTGGAAACAGGGTCTTGCTAAGTTGCTGAGAGTATAGCTCTGAGGCTGGCCTTGAACTTTCAATCCTCCTGTCTCAGCCTCCCAAGTACTGGGATTACAGGTGTGTGCCAACACACCCAGCTGCAATTGCCATTTTAGACCCTTTCCCCCCAGGGTTTCACTTAGGCACCTTTGGGAAAGTTTCCAACATGGCAGAAACAGCACAGGTATACTAAGCGATAGTGCAAAAAAAAAAAAGTTTCCTCTCCAAATGCATATACACAAGGGGGAAGGTTTCCAGACTGAATAAACTTCACCATGTGGAGAACTCATAGCATTTTCCACTTCCAGAAAGGGACCATCCCAGTCCCTTTCTCTGGAACACACCCCTAATTATGCCTTCTCTTAAACCATATCTCCACTTCCCTAAATAAACCTCTTATATTCCCCTATTCGTGCTTTCCCTTGAAATCTTTCAGGAACAAAGACAGAGGAAGAGAAATCACTGCTCTACAATATTTCTTTCTAGGAGAGATGATCACCCTTTAACATTACTATCTGATACATGTCCAGACCCACACAGTATCAAATCATAGTTCTATCAGTTCCTAGCTTCCTATCTTGAGTTACTTAATTGATTTAACATTTCTGAACCTGGTGTCCCCGTCTGTGTAGTAGGGAGAAGGGCGGTGGTACTGAGACGATGAATATGGAGCACAAGGCACCTGGAAAGAGTCTGATAAATTCTAACTATTGTTACTAAAGGTATTATTTTGGTAATACTCTTTTCTCATTTTTAAAGATCTTTCACTGTAACTGGAAAAAACATTTCAGTAACAATGTATAGATCATTTTTAAAAACATTCTTATTGAAATAAAATTTAGAAAGCATAAAATTAACCATTTTAAAATGGATAATTTAACGGCATTTAAGGCATTCATGGCATTGTACAACTACCATTTTGTATCTAGCTCCAAAACATTTTCATCACTTCAGAAAGAAACCCTGTCCATTACACAGCAGCTCTTCCTGTCTTCAGCAATCCCCAATACACATTGTTCCTATGGATGTATCTACTTTGGATATTTAAAATAAATGAACCTTTTGCACTTGGCTTCTTTCACTTAGCATGTTTTCAAGGTTCATCCATGTTGATGTAACAGTACTCTATTCCTTTTTAAGTCTGAATAACATCCCACTCTAGATATAATGTTTACCCATTCATTTGTTGATGGACATTTGGGTCACTTTATATATCAGACATGAGAAAACCCTCAGTAGGACAACAAACATAAAACCTTGAAAAACCATAAAAATAACAAATGGTTAGAACTTCAAGGTACTTAGGAAAACACCTAGTCTAACCACATCATTTTTTCAGATGAGCAAAGTACAAACTCACCTGATGAGGATTATACAATAGAAGCCTTTCCATAAAGAAAACAACTAAATAAGCCAGGCGTGATAGCGCACACCTGTAATCCCAGTTTGGGAAGATGAGATAGGAAGATTGCAGGTTCGAGACCAGCCTCAGAAATTTGGTGGACCTTGTTTCAAAATAAAATAGGGCTGGGGGTATAGCTTGGAGGTAGAACACTCTTGGGTTCAATCCCCAGTACCACCGAAAACAAAATCAAAAGCCAAATAAAATTATTATACCACAAGTTTCTTGAATGAGTTCCATTATTCAAGGAACACACATCTAAGAAGGAATTGTATGAATGACGATCTAAATGTGGAAGCAACAGCAAATTCAGTTCTGGTTTGGACTAAGTGTATTAAGATGTCAAAGAATTACAGTGCTGAGCATGATTGCATATATTTGGTTAGTTTATCCTCTTAAGACTCAACCTCACAGTTTTCCTAGAAGCTGACCCTAAAACAAAGAACTGAACTCAAAGAATTTTAGAAAATGTAGAGAACACTCTCAGGGAAGTAGAGAAGTCTCACAGAGGTGGGAGGGTGAGTATTAGGGGTTCCACTGCTGGGCTTGCTGCCATAATAGGAACTGGGATTTAATCTGATGAGAAATGGTGCAATCACATGGAATTATCTTACCCAAGGTGCCAGGGTATTTACATCAACTGTTCAAGCGTCTTTGTCTGAGGGCTGCCGGGAGTTTCCTGGCAGGTCTGGCTGCCCAGGGCCATGGTCAGAGAGTCTCTTGCAGGTCTGGAAACAGTCCTCAAACACAGAGGTGCAGATCTCAGCAATGGGCCCAGGGAAGGGGCCAGGGCTACAGGCAGGGCACTGATAGCATCTGCCCCAGACTTCTCACAAGACCAAGAACAAGAAAACACAAGAATATTTGGTTAGTCAGTATATCCTACATAATTGTCAAAATAGTGAGATTAGAGGAAACATTTTTCATGTTATGATTTGTGAAATCAAATCCTAAGAAAAGCTTTGCTTTACCTTCTACATTTTTTTCTAGATCCTTTTAATCCTGGATCAAAGTTTAGAAAATAGAAGCTCATGAGAAAAGAAGACCAGGGAGCTGAAATTGTTGATATTGAGAAAGAAAAAGAAAATCTATTTCCAAAGCATTTTTGCAGGTGAAATGGGTTTACCACCCACGAATTTTTAAAATGGCAGACAATGTGAAGAGAAAAGGTTTAAAAGTAGACTCAGTTGTGCAACTAGGAAGAATGTAATCAAATAAAACGAGAACCCCTGGGACCAATTGTAGGTTCTGTTAAACCCTGACCTTCTCCCTGCAGCTCAAGGTCTCAAGGTCAAGAAAGGAAACAACCTGAAAATGTTCTTAATGGAATTCTTCATTGTTTTCCCCTACAGCCAGCCTTTTGTTATGTTTAGACCTGACAAAAGGAAGCCATTATTTTCTTGTGGGTTAGTTTTGCATGCTGACAAAATGAGAGGATTTTCCAGGTCTGGTTGTTGAGCACCACCAGTTAGTAAACTGAGTAACACACACCAACCAAGCGGCTCTGGCTCACAGAGGAAATCTAGAAAGTCACAGATTAGGAAGTGGAACCAAAAAGTAAAAACAGTTGTTACCTATGTCAGAAAAATACTGGCAATTTACTGATGCACAGACACTCCCAAGACTGCGGTTTCCATTCCTTCCTTTCATGAATTTACCTGACCATAAATAAGAAAGCATTGTGAGCTGAGCATAGTGGCGGACACCTGTAATCCTTGTACTAGGGAAATTGAGACAGAATGATTGCAGGTTCCCAGCTAGTGGCACACACCTGTAATTCTGGTACTTGGGAAGTTGAGACAGGATGGTTCACAGCCAGCCTCAACTACTTAGTGAGGCCCTCTGCAATTTAGCAAGACCCTGTTTAAAAATAAAATTGTACTTGTGGTGTAGCTCAGAGATAAAATGCCTCTGGGTTCAATCCTCAGCACCAAAAATATAAAATAAAATAAAATAAAAGGAGCTGGTGTTGTAGCTCAGAGATAGAACACCCCAGGGTTCTATCCCCAGTACTAAATAAATAAATAAATAAATATCTCTTCCAAATGAAGATTGGTTTTAAAAACTCAGGCAAGCTATTTAGGGGGGAGAGGGAGAAAGAGAAAGGCAAATTGGTTTACTAGCTCATTAAGCTATTAATTAC
This sequence comes from Graphiurus murinus, assembly GCA_004027655.1. Classification (NCBI taxonomy): domain Eukaryota; kingdom Metazoa; phylum Chordata; class Mammalia; order Rodentia; family Gliridae; genus Graphiurus; species Graphiurus murinus. The sequence goes on along the minus strand of PVLC010050281.1, from coordinate 1,632 downwards.
TATGGGGAATTCGTTTAAAGAGGTAGTGTTCGTACAGATGTTAAAAGGTGGAGCCCGAGTACCTGGGTTTATATCTTGGCTCTGAAACTTACTATGTAATTCTGGGAAAGTTACTTAAGTGTTTTACATCCAGCTTCTCTATCTATAAAAAGGGCTTAAATATAGCACCTAATCCAAGAGATTGTTGTGATGAATAAATGAATTAATACATCATGGCAGAAAGTAATTAACACATTATATGCTCACCAGAATGGATTCCCATTTTTTCCTGGGTATCACAGCTAACATTTCCCAGAATGCCTTGCAGCTTTGAAGGCCATGTGACGGCGTTCCAGCCAAGGGTATGTAGGGTCAAGTGCAGCAGGCTAGCATTCCCTGGAATCGGCTCCTGCTTGGAGCCAAACAAGCGGCTTCATTATGAGAGGCGGAAACTAGAAACGACAGAAGTAGAATTTCTCATCAAGTTTAGACAAGAACAAAAATCAGGACAATGAGCATCTATCTCTGATGCCACATTTGTCTTCTTATAGTGATAATCCTGTTCAGCACACTCCTTCTCCATTATTCAGCAGCTCCATGCCTCACCACGTACACTTTCACCAATCAAACTTTGTCTCTTTTAGTCAGGCAAAATCCTATGTTTGCTCTTCTTTATTAGGAAAGTTAAGATGTTTAAAATTCTGTGTAGTAGTTAGCTTTCTGTCACTGTGACAAAACGTGTGGGATAGTCAACATGAAAGAGGAAAGCTGTATCATGGATGGTGGTTTCAAAGGTTGGCTCTGTTGCGTTGAGCCAGAGGTGGCACAGTGCGCCCTGGCGGGGCATATGGTAAAGGAAGACTGTTTACCTCATGGTGACCAGGAATAAAGAGAGAAAGAGGAGGGGGCCAGGGTCCCGGTGTCCCCTTCAAGAGCACACAGAATGACCCGCTTCCTTCCCCTAGGCCCCTCCTCCTAACTGTTCCACCATCTCTCAACAATGCCAGAGGCTGGTGATCCCGCCTTTCATATACAGTCCTTTGGAGGACATTTAAGATCCAAACCTTGGCACTGTGGTAATGTTCTTATTGAGCCAGTCTGTCTTATTTTAATTACTTTTGTCTTTAGTGTATTACTCATGAGACTTTACCATTTGTAATGTTGTCTTTGGTCCTTTGTCCTTATAGACCTGTTTTTATAAGATCCAATGATTGCACAAGATCCCCTACCATGGTGATTTTTACTAATATATATCCCAGGCCACTATTGCATGGCGCAGATTAATTTGTATTTCCTGGGTTACAAAAGTCATTTTTTTCACTTCCTTAATACCCAAAAAAGATTTGTTGTGGCATGGATGACCAAACTTTTGCTCATATTTCTATGAACTTGTCTTTTTCTAATGGTTCATGAGTTTAAAAAAAAATTCTAAACATTTATCTCTTATCTATTATGTGATCTAAATATGTTCTCAGTTGCTTTTTATTCAATATACTTTTTTCTTTCCATTCTGTTTTTTTTTTTTTTTTTTTTTTTTTTTTTTTTTTTTTTTTTTTTTTTTTTTTTTTTTTTTTTTTTTTTTTTTTTTTTTTTTTTTTTTTTTTTTTTTTTTTTTTTTTTTTTTTTTTTTTTTTTTTTTTTTTTTTTTTTTTT
>PVLC010050280.1:0-10161 GCA_004027655.1 Graphiurus murinus | reverse complement strand
ACTGAAAGAAATAGTAATGATGAGTAGAGATTAATGTAGTGTGTCAATTTGATGACAAACTCAAGGATGTTTAACTAGACCACTTGTTTTTCACAAGGTCATCCTCATGGCATATATTTACAAGTTGAGCACAGCACAGATGGTCTGAAGATTAGAAAGGTAGGAGAGTAAACCAGGTAGATTTGAGGGCATATTTGAGTTTTTCAATGAGCCTCTTTATTTTTTAATTTTTTAAATTTTATTTTCTTTTAATTGGTGCATTGTAATCATACATCTTTGTTAGATACAAGCTGATAAACGTGCACATGCACACGTTTCTCATTTAACCCTTCCCCAATTCCTGCCCCACTCCTTCCCCCTCCCTCCTTCTCAAGGTCAGTTTAGTGATTGACTTTGACATGTTCTTGAAAGTACATCATGAGCATTAGGGTGTCCCTTCTCCCTCCATCACCTTCCATTAAGTCAAATTCTTTGCTCACCTAAAGTTTCTCCTTCTTCATAGGAGTCCCTCTTATGTCCCTTTTTCTCCCTAGCTTCCACATATTAGGGAGAGCATATGATTTTTTACTTTTTGTGACTGACTAATCTCACTTAGCATAATGTTTTCCAGTTGCATCCATTTCCCTACAAATAACATGATTTTGTTCTTCTTTATGGTTGATTAAAATTCCTTTGTGTACATATCCCATAGTTTTGTAATCCATTCATCTGTTGATGGACATCTTGTCTGGTTCCATAGTTTGGCAATTGTAAATTGTGCAGCTATAAACATAGATACACATGCATTGGTCTGATAGTTTGGTTTCTATTCTTTTGGGTAGATACCCAAAAGTGGTATTGCTGGATCATATGGTAGGTTCATTCCCATTTGTCTGAGGATCCTCTATATTTTTTTCCAAAGTATTTTAACAACATATATACACAAAAAATTAAATGCAACTACATTTCAAGTGTGACCTTTTTTTTATAAGCACAATGGCATTTTAATTACCTATAATTTCTATGTGGAAGTAGAATAAACAATTTTGAACTAGCTAGTCAAAGTATTATCCATGGGCTCTAAAGGTGATCTATTGTTACCTAAGACCTGGTTACAGGATGATTTAGGGTAAAGGAAATTTGGGTTAGTGTAAGAAAGCTAGGTAAAAGATTGTTGGGGCTATAGACTTGGAATTGTTAGTTTGGATGCAAAGATGCATTCCCAAATGCATTCCCAAAGGCCAAATGCTTTGTTATCTCTAATAGTTGGCTATTCCAGGGAAATGAAATCTGTCCTGGCAGCAAGCTTTTTAAGATGATGTCAAAAGCATTATAAAATTAAGACATGTTTTTAAAACATGAGTAATCCATATGATGCCCATTTACATTTTTACATGAGTTTTCACCAAGAAATTCCAACTAGCTTTCCTAAGTCCAGAAGAAGATGATCATTAATTATTTCATGCATCATTTGAATTTTCTGTTCTTTAAATGTAAGGAATAAAAAAAAAGAGCAAGGATTTTGAAAGAAATTGCATAGAAGTGCTTACATTAACAAAAAGTGACATTTAAAGTGGGCAGTAAGAGACTATTGCAGGAGAAAACAGAAAATGATAGCAGGTTTTTTAGTAAGTTTGCAAAACTAGATCTGTTCAGATAGTTGGATATTTGAATTAGTAACTTTTTGAGTGATATGTTCTGAATATTGGCAGGTGTGAAAATATTAAAACAAACTTCAATTAAGATAAAGTATCCAAGGAGATGACAAGTTAGAACTGATCAGGTCATCAGTGTGGAATAAGAAGACATCTAGGAAAATGGCAAAAGTAAAATTGTAGTAGAAAGGTAAAGAATATGACTTAGGGCTTGCAGCCTTTAAATAACGAGATATAACAGGATATAAAGAAGTGACAGAAATAAGGAGAATATAGTTTTATAATTATGAGTCTCAGTGGAATATATAGAGAGAGGCATTAATATAATTGGAATGGCATTGGTATCAAGACCTCAATTTATGTAAAATGTGAAAAAAATGCACTTGAAAGAGTACAAAGTCAATAGCATAAAGATATCTGAGGATCAAAGACGGATATAAAATTTGGAGATAGAGAAGGAAGAGAACCTTAAAACTCTTTTGCAGTTCAAATTCTGAACGATATAAGGAAATTATTAGGATGCATATGAGACAGGAATATATTACATAGAAAGAAAGACCAGCTCATTCTAAGGATTCTAGTAGACTCAAATACAACAGGAGGGAATGGTACTATATTAGTCATTGACCTGTAGGATAGACATTAGAGCAGTGTTATGTCTTTTCCTCATGAAGATTCAGTAGGTTTCTGTTTAGGGCTGTCTGTTTTCCGTGAAGGAAGCATCAGTCTTTATTTATCTTAAAATAATAACTGAAAAAAATCTAGAGCTATGTCTAGAATGAAAGAAATGTATTAGTCTCCAATAGAGTATTCTCCTATTTTATTGACCAGAATACATTTTAATGAGTATTACTCTCTTTGTTGAATGATTGACTGGTTTTGCCAAGATTAGCTTGACTACTCAAAATTTATCTCCTGAAGAGTATGGTTAGATGATATATAAAGAATATTAAGGCTCTGTTAACAAGAAAAAAATTACTGGTACGCGTTTTGAAAAACACTACATATGAAATAAAATTCTTTATCCTCTCACATACAACTTTATACGAAGATATTTGCAGCTTTGCTCTGGTGATAGAGATGGTAAGAAAAATCTTGAAAAGATGATATGATATGAGCACTTATCCTTTTACTATTCAAACAAACAAAAAACTCTGCATGGCATTGCAAAGAAAAAAATCAATAAGGTCAAAGGGTGACCTATAGGACAGGAGAAAATGCTTACAAACCATATATATGGTAAGGGATTAATTTCCAGAATTCATAAGCAACTCCTATAACCCAGTAGCTATAATAATAATAATAATAATAATAATAATAATAATAATAATAAGAAGAAGAAGAAGAAGAAGAAGACGAAGAAGAAGAAGAAGAATGACAACAAACACCTGATTTAAAATTGGGCAAAGGACTTGAATATACATTTGAGGTGTACAGGTATACAGTAGGTGTATAAAAAGATGTTCAAAATTGCTAGTTATCAATGAAATGCTAATTGAAACCACAATGAGATATCATCACCCTATTCCTGTTATGATGTCAATTACTAAATATAAAAAGAATGTGGATAAGTTGAAAGCCTTTTACACTATTGTAAAATGGTGCAAATGCTATGGAAAATGGTGTGGGGAATCCTTGAAAAATTAAAAATAAGGGGTGTGGTGTGAAACCTTGTAATCCCAGTACTTTGGAGACTGAGACAGGAAAATCCGGGTTTGCAGCCAGCCTCAGCTACTTAGTGAGGCCCTCTGCAACTTAGTGAGACTCTGTTTCAAAATAAAGACTAAAAAATAGGACTAGGGGTGTAGTTCAGAAGTAGAAAGCCCCTGGGTTCAATCCCCAGTACCACACACAAAAAAAGAAAAATTAAAAATATAATTATTATATGATCCAGCAATTATGCTTCTGGGTCTACATGCAGAAGAATTGAAATCTAGATCTTGAAGAAATATTTTCCCTCCTATATTCACTGCAGTGTTACCATAGTTAAGATGCCAAAAAAACTAAACATACATCAGTGGACAAATGGACTAATAAAATGTTAATATATACATGCAATGGAATATTATTCACAGAATCAGATTCACTAAGTTAAGTTGTTACTTAGTGGCTCATTATAAGTGAGTAAATAATTATATACCCAAAATTTTTACATGAAGATGCATTAACAAAATACAATTTTAAAACATTTGTTTTTTATCTGAAATTATGACCCAGAGACAAAAATATAATTAAGTTTAAACTTTCTATAGTCTGGTGGCAGCAATTATTTATTGGGTAACCAATAGATATATTCAACTAGATATCTAAAAGAGAAAAGTGAACAAGCAAGTGAATATATCCTTGTCTTTATAGAATTTATACTATAGTGGAAGGAGGCAGATGTTACAAAATAAGAATATAAAATAATACAACATATTGGGTAAACCCATTACATATATAAAATGCTATAGACAAACAAAAAAGAATTTGTGACATTTGGGAATGTTGAGGAAGGAGCAGTTTACAATTTTCAAAATGGTGGCCAGGATTGGCCTCAGTGAAAATATAGCATTTGAAATAAGATTTATGGAAACTTAAAGATGGATGTAGGCAGGTAACTGAGTGAAGAATTCAGTCAAAGAAAATAATCAAAGCACACTCCCTAAAGGTGAGAATATCCCTGATATATTAAAGGGAGAGGCAACAGCAATCTTATTTTGAATAAAGCAAAGTAATTAAGAGTAAGTTTGATAACAGATGAGGTCAGGGAGTAATGGGGTAGGAGAGAGGTTTTGCAGATACCTATTAGGAATTTGGTTTATATTCTCAGTGAAAATGTTGTAGTATTTTGAGCAAATAGTGAAATAAATTGAACTCCACTTAAAAAATTATCCCTCTAGCTGCTGTGTTTCATAGAAAGTATGAAAAGAAGGAAAAACAAAAACAAAAACAAAAACAAAAAACAGGAGGGCTTGTTAGGATGCACATTCTGCATATAGCACTTTTGGAACAGATCCAGCAGAATTACCTGATGACTGGTTATGGCATCTCAGAGTAAAGAGGAATCAAGGATTCATTTTTTTTCTCACAAGCTAGAAGGATGAATATACTATCAAAAGAGATTTTAAATGTTACTAGATGAGCAGATTTGGCCAGTTTGATTCACTATATGATAAGACTGAATTTCATAATAAATATCCAGTAGAAGATATTTTGAAAGCAGTTGGGTTGATGAGATGAGACTTAGGAATGAAATATATTAGAAACTAATAGGTGTAGTAATTGGCCTATCTATGACATCTCACATTATTAAAATCAATTAATTCATCAAGAGGATGTGTAGGCCTTGAGAATAGATAAGCAACAAGACCAAAAACCCAGACATTTCAATTTTATAAGAGGTTGGTATAAGGGGAGGAATCCACAAGACTTCTGAGACAAAACTGGGTAGAAATAAATCTAGGGAAACATGGTGTCACGGATTTCAACACTGGGTTTACATGGTGTACAAAGTGTAGGCTATGGATAATAATTCATCCAAAACTTTGTCATTAAAATATTAGCATGTATATTTTATATTGCCCTACTTAAACACAACTTTCTAGGAGTAGCAAAAAGTAGTAAAATTATTATTTTATCCTCTAAAACTTAACTAAATTTTGCCAAAATTATCTTTAGTAGGTATATATGTGAAATTTGTCACAGAGGTCAAAAGATATATATAGCACTATTCTTTGTCAAATCGTGTATTAGAATACTAGTTTAGAAAACTTGTAATTTCACAAATGAATTTCATATAAGAATGTCAAGGAAACTCAACTAAATATAGTCAAATTGTTAATATATAATACATCATCACAAAAGTATATTTGCATGTGCTCTTTCATGTAAAAATAAAAGCATCTTTGAAGAGTTTCTATTAAAAGAAATCATGTGGCTATAAGTAAGATAGGCATAGGAAAATAAACTCCAGGAAATGACATAATTGTCAGAAAAAAGTAATTGTGAAAGTTATATCTGACAAAGGACCACCATCCAAAATACACAAAGAATTCTTAGAGCTTAACCCAATTAAGAATAGATCATACAAAAAGATACCCCACCTAATATGTTTTTGAAGGAATGCAAAAAACAACAAAGAGATATCATTACCTATCTATGAGACTGATCAGAATCCAGGATATTGATAATGGAAAACATAGGCAAGAACGTAGAGCAATGGACAGTCTCATTCATTACTGTTAGGAATTCAAAACAATACAATCACTTTGGAAGACAATTTATAGTTTCTAGAAAAACAAAATTTTAAAAAGAAGAAATCAATGAATTTGAAAAAGCAAAGGAACAGTGAATTTCAATAAAACAAAACCCTAATTCTTTATAAAATTCAATCAGATAAAAAAGTGCCTCCAATGAGAATGAATAGAACAAAAACCCAAAATTGCCAACATGAGGAATAAGCAAAGAGATTTTACTACTAATGTTTTAGGCATTCATGTAATAGGGGAAATTTACTAACAACATCATGCCTGTATGTTCCAAAACCTCTTTGACAAATATAAACTACTAAAGTTCACTCAGGAATAAATAGATATCTGAATATTCCTCTCTTTAAGTGAAATAAAATTTGTAGATAAAAACCTTCCATCACAGGAAATGGTTAGTGTAGATGACTTCATTGGTAAAGTTACAGAATATTGAAGGAGGAAATTAAATTCTTCACAACTCCTTGGGAAAATGTTAGCCTAATGCCAAAATCAGATAAAATGGAAACTACATAATAATATCTTTCACTGACTTTGGTACAAAACCCTCAACAGAATATTAGCAAATCATAATCAACAAACAAAAAAAGGATATTTAGTTAAGAGCAATATACATATATTGGCTATGTCCAACCAGGTAAAGTCTTCCTATAGGAGAAAGTAGGAGAAATAAGATGAAGAGGAGGAAAAGAAAGGGGAGGAGGAGGAGGAGGAGGAGGAGGAGGAGGAGGAGGAGAGAAAAAATGAGGTAGAGTAGGAAGGATAACAAGAAAGATTACAGAAGAAGAAATAAAGAGACCTATGTTTATAGCACACTTATGGCAAAGATAAAATGCCTTCCCTAAAATCACGAACAAGATGATGGCATCCATTCTCATTAGCATTGTACTACAGGTTATAGCCAATTAAGTAAAATGAGAAAAAAAATGGATATATACTGTATTTACAGGAAGGGAGACTCAATGCTTATAGGTCAATTAACCATAAATGAATCTATGGATTTAAGACAATTCCAGTCAAAATACTAATACATTTTTTTAGAAATTCAAGGTTGGTGATAAAATTTATATGGGAAGGTAAATAAAATGAGAGAACTAAGTTGGTGCACTCACAAACATTATATGCAGTAGCAGAGATACTAAGAGAACAGTGCATTTGGAAAATGGAAGTTGTATGTTATGCCACAATAATATGATGGGTAGAAAAAAATTCAACCTAATATCCCAAGTTTGTAGGTGATATTGAAACCAGTATCTCCAACATAGATTGAGTTTCTCAGCTCTATAGTTAAAGAATTATTCAATTGTCTCAAACAATCTCTAAATCTTTGCCAAATTTATCCCCAAATTCCTCTTTTTTATTTTTTACTTCTGAAATAAGAGTTGCTCAAAATTGAAATACTGCAATATATTTTCTTATAATTTCTCCATGGTCTCATTATTATTATTATTATTATTATTATTATTATTATTATTATTATTATTATTATTTTGGTACTGGGGATTGAACCCAGGGACATTCTACCTCTATGTTACACCTGCAGCTCCTTTTCTTTTTTTTATTTTGAGATAGCGTCTCTCTAGGTTGCTGAGGCTGGCCTTGAACCTGCACTCTTCCTGTCTCAGCCTCCTAAGTACTAGGATTCAAGGCATGTGCCACTATGCCAGGCAACTTTATTACTTTTATATAAATCCTCATTTTATCTTTTCCTCTTAATTCTGCCTGTTCTGATTTAGGCCTTCATAGGTTCACTTACTTATTGTAACTAACTTAACAGAACTCTAGCCTGTTTAGTTTTTCTTCCTCTCAGGGAGGAGAGAGAGAGAGAGAGAGAGAGAGAGAGAGAGAGAGAGAGAGAGAGAGAGAAGGGATATATCAGGGGTATCAGCACACTTGTTTATGGAGGCTAAATCTCACAATAGGCCTTCTGAAAACGTAGAGAAGCCAGCAGAATGGCTCAGTTCAAGTCTGAAACCCATAGAACCAAGGAATTCTCAGGCTGAGGCCCAGAGCCTGAGATCCCAGGAAGCCACTGGTCTAAGTCCTGGAATCCAAAGGCTGGAGAAACTGGAATTTCACAGTCCAAAGACAAAAGAAGGACATTCTGGATCTAGAAGAGGAAGGAAGAATCCACCCTTCTTCCATCTTTTTTGCTCCATCTAGACTCCTAGGTGATTACATATTGCCTGCCCACATTAAAATTGGATTTTTCAACTCAGTTCACTTATATACATGCTAATCGTCTTTGCAAACACCCTCACACATCAGGAGTAGCCCAATAAGTTATAACCAAAAGAACACTCACTCAGATTTTCCTTTCAGCAGAAGATGGTGGGCTCAGTGTCTACTGATGCACTGGAAATAAGTAATGCTTTTCAGCTATGAATATCCCTTAATCAAGTCAAGTTGGTGTGCCATAAGTGGTAGTTGTGCCTATACATTAAATTAATCCTTAAGAGAGGAACATTTATTTGGCTAACTTTATCTCATATTTTAAGTTACTGCCTAGACTGAATTATTTTTAGTTTCCTCTGATTCCCCAATGTATGCTTTGGTTTAAATAATCTATAACATTTATAGATTACCTTCTAAAAGTATTTATTAATAACTTTGATTTTAAATTTTTGCATCTATAAATGGAAGGATCCTTCTAGGAGAGGTTGCTAGGAGGAGTTAAATGAATATTGACTACAAAATTTTAAAGTTTCTAGTGTGGTATATGGTGTATTTTTCTAGTGGCAAGGATAAAATTTGAAATAAAACTTAATAGTAACTCATATTCTAGAGGCTTTTCAAATTGCAAATGGGTTGGTTAAGGATTCATGCTTAAATTGGAATTTGTGCTGGGAATTGAAAAAAATTTAAAGTTTTGTTGGATAGAATGTTATGATAGGGGATTGAGGATTGAGTAGTTAGCTAGAAAATATAAATGTAGTTTATTATAGATGCCATATATTGGAGATAAAGCTGCCAAAGAATAATTAAAATTATGACAGTGAATATAACTGCTGAAAGAGAATGTGTGTCTGAGAAAAAAGAAGAATCGAGACAGAATTCAATATAGGACCTTGGAAGAGCAAGACAGGAAGTGAATAGAAGCATTATGAATAATAATAGTTCTAATAAATAAATGAAAAGGATGGAAATCAAACCAGTCCATCTCTAGGAAGACTGGGGAAGATAACATTTTAAGAAAGATAGAAAATAAAATAGTGTCAAAAGATGAAGAATTGTCAAAGAGGGCAAAAGGGGAAATGAGTATTAGCTTCAGCAAATAAGCTACAGGTGACTCTGAGCATGCCATTAGATAGGAATGATAATATGACAGTGAAATGCCTTAAGAAATGAGGAGGAAAATTTTTAAGGAATTAGTAAAGCTCAAAGAGTTGGAGATAGGCTTATGAAATTTTGACTATGATGTAAATGATGTATTGCAAACAATGGCCATTAAGTCATGTCACATATGATTTCTGTCTTTCCACAATGTCACAAAGTTTACTTAACACTCAAAGGTTATAGGGAGCAAGAAATTATTAGTAAATTCTATAGGTAAGGTTAAGCTAGTTTGGGATGCTGGGTGGCTGCTTTGCCAAAGCCAATTAGCTATGAATGAGCATCAAAAAGTACACTTCACACTAGGAAATTTAACAATTTAGGTCAAACAAGTATTTAGACAATATATAAGTCCTAAAACTTAGAGCATTTCAAATACTTAACAAATAACAAGCAAGGGAAGGAGATAATGGCTCAAGTCTAGGAATATAAGAGATTGTGATATGGGTCAGGGTGCTGAGAAGGCTGAAGAGTCACACTGATCCTAAGTCTTCAAAGAGCAGGGCTGAAGTGAAGTTGCTGCATAAGAGTTGTACAAAATTGTGATCCAAGGGTCCATTATCAACTGCAGCATAGGCATGTTGGTCTAAGCCATATGCTTACCTGTCAAAACAAGTTGATTGATGAGTTCTTAAAGTTGTTTATGCCCCATGCTCATGCTGTATACAACTGGCAAACAAACAAGTTGTTTATGAGTTTCTGAAGTTGTTTTGTGTCCCATGTTCTACACATGATGGAATCTGGGCTTAGGAGAACACACCTGTAATCCCAGTACTTGGGAGGTTGAGATAGGAGGAATGCAGATTCATGGCCAGCCTCAGCAATGTTGTGAGCAATGGCACCACAAGGTCCTAAGACCAATGAGTCACTAGACACAATTTGTGTCTTTCCACAGTGTCAGAAGGTTTACTCAACACTCAAAGGTTATAGCATGCAGGAACTTATTC
>PVLC010050279.1:0-10171 GCA_004027655.1 Graphiurus murinus | reverse complement strand
GGTCTCAGCCTCCTGAATGCTGGGATTACAAGCGCCCGGCCTGATACCCTCTTGGTAGCTGTAAATGTGAACAGATCTGGGCTGGGGTCAGATAGCCAGAGGGGAAACTGAAGAAAGGAATATGTGCTTTTATTGCACCATGAGACGCTTACCCAACGGCAGAGTCAGAGAGGAATTCAGCTTTCTTGTCTCTGAGTTCCGGGTCTCTCCAGCTGCCCTTCATCACTGCTTTTCCTCCCTCTCTGGGCCCTGCACCCTTCTACTCTTTTCTTGACATGAGTTATATCCACAGGTTAAGGCATAAAGCTCGCATTTGCTTACATTCCAGTTCCCAGGGAAAGTTCTAGCTAGTCCCAGCTGTCTAGTTCACAAAGATCTTACCCCAGAGGCAGCTCTGCCTTAACTGAACCCGGCAGCCATTTAAGGCCCTGCCTCTGAAGGATGTTGATAGACTCAATTACATTCTCAAAGGAATGTTTCTCTTTTCCGTGGGATGATTATCACCGTCTTCTCTCTCCATTATGGTAGAAACCTTACCTCAAGGGAAACCGAGACAGGCCTGGCTTCAGCAGGTGGCTTCCCTGTGTAGGTGATGCTTGAAGCTTCATGGGCTCTGAAGTTATTTCTTCAATCAATTTGGAAATTAGCTCCTGGGGGCCAGTTTGTTCCTGCAGGCTGGCCCCCCCAGGCTTTCCCTAAATCCTGTAACAAGGTCCAGAAACATGATAGAGCTTTAATGGAATTCATCGTTGGCCCTGAAGAAGTAACCTGAGGAATAATCACAGAGCATATACAAAGCTGACACCTGAAGTCCAGGCAGGGGAGGAGCCACCTTTTTGTTAAAATTCAGCACCCAAGGCAGACTAGGGTCCCAACAGGGTTATGTCCAGACACAAGCTGTCGGTGTCATCGTGGGTGTAAAGGAGGTCTGGGCAGGCCGGGAGGGACTGGGGGCTGGGACAGCAGAGAAAGGGGGAGGAGGGGTGACTCAGCAAGCTGATGTGGAGGTAAGAAAGGAGACACAGAACGTCCCAGCCTGCGCGGCCTGGGATGTGGGAGAGCAGCTGGCCTGTGGCTGGGAGCCATGGGAGAAGGCCTCTCCAAGGCCGGACTCATAAATCTGCCCCAAACCACGAGGGACCCTGCAGAGCTTGTGCAGAGCTGCTTCTGGGCAGCTGGACGGGGCCGGGCAGGGCCAGAGCCCAGGTGTGGGAGGCTCTGAGCAGTGCTCTTCACAAGACCATAAAAGTCCAGTTTGGGTGTTCTATTTTTAAAGTCAGATAGCAGCATCTTCCTGGAGGAGTTGGACCGTGGTAAAAAGAGGCACAGATGAATCTCCTCCTGATGGGTGGCACACGATCTCTTTCTGGGCATGGCTTTGGGGGAGTGTTCTGGAAGTCCCTTAGGAGCCTAGAGCTTCTCCAGATAACTAAGTAGACTTTGGAACTTGCCCTGCCCCACCCTGCTCAGACTCAAGCCCTGGCCTCCAAACATCAGACCTTGGGGTGACCACATCACCCTGGTGGAGAAGGCAAGGCGGGGAGAGAAGGGTGAAGAGGAGGCTGAGGAAGGGCCAAGCCCATCAGGACAGATTTTTAATACTGCCTCAGGCGTTTTCCAGGCAAAGTTGTTTTCCTTAGTGCCCGGGACAGCCCTGCGGGGTCCAGGGACCATGCAGATGGAAAGCATGCAGTACCTTCAGGCCAGGGAGCCAAAGGTGCTGGCCGGAGGCAGAGGGAGCCAAAGGAAGGCCCAGGGGAGGACTCCCTGACAAGCCCAGTGCTGCCCTTCAGAAATGTCCAGTTGGAGCCTGGGATCCAGGGACTAACCAGCACCAGAAGTCACCCCCTTTGTCACCTCTGCAGCAGAGGAAGCACACCTGCTCACTGGGAGACTTTTATTTCACCAGGCCAGGGGGCACGGGTGGATGAGAACGAGAATGGCTGGAGGCAGCAGAGGCTGCTGTTTCTCCCTTAGGAACAAAGGTGTGCCGCAAAGAAGCTCCCAGGCAACAGGAGCATGAGTGACAAAGGACATGAGGTGACCTGGCTTGGGAGTCAGAGAAACAGCTGCTCCCCCCAGACCTGGTCCACTCGGTTTTCCTGCACCACCCGCCCCACCCCCCAAGTACCCAGGATTCCAGGCGGGGTGGAAGCAGGGTGGTAAGGAAGATGTCCCTACTGGATGTGCACCCCATCTACCAAGCAGCAGGAGAGCAGGGTGGAGGCCTTGCGGGGGCTGTGGAAGGGCACAGCTTAGCCATAGCTAAGGTGGGGACTGTGGGGTCCCTAAACTGGGAACAAGAGTAAGAAGATCCAGTGGTCCTCGGCAAGAAATCCCTTTTCTCCCTCTTGGAGGCGCCTGACTAAGACGAATTAGACAGCACCATCATCTCCCTTTCGTGGCACAAGCACTGTGGGCTCATTCTACTCTCCATCCAGAGTGGGCAAACCAGGGACAGTGGGCCCCACCTATCCTTGTAAATAAAGCTTTATTGGCACATAGCCACACCTACTTGTTTACGTATTATTTACGGCTGTCTTCCTGATACTAAGGCAGAGTTGAATACCTGAGATAAGACTGAAAGGTCTAACATATTTATTCTCTGGACTTCTTAGGAAAATGGCTGACCATGGCTCTATCAGGTAATTCAAGGGTACTGGAGGCATTCAAAGTATGGTCTGGGAAGCCTGGCATGGTCTAAGTGGCCAAAACTGTTAAGATACTATTTGCTGTTTTTTTATTCTTATTCTGTTGCAGTGTAGTGGGATATTCCAGAAGCTACACGCCATGTGACATTGCAACAAGTGGAATGGGGAAACAGGAGGATCCAGCTATTGGGGTAGACATTAAAGAAATCTGCAAGCCAGCCATGCGCAGGGGTTGCACTCCTGTAATCATGGTTCTTGGGAAGCTAAGAGAGGAGGATCACAGATTTAAGGCCAGTGTACAGTAGCATGTGCCACCATGCTGGCTTTAAAATATATATACATATATATTTTATATATATATTTCTTACTTAACTTCAATATATATATATATATCAAGCTGGCCTAAATAACTATTTATATATTTATTTATTTATGGGTTCTGGGATTGATCTCAGGGGCATTCTATCTCTGAGCTACAGCCCTATTTATTTATTTACTTTATTTTTTATGTGCTTTTATTGGTGCATTATGGCCTCACATCATAATGTAAATCATGTTGACATTGACATACCCTATTTTGAAAGAGTTTTGGATGTACTTAAGTGTAAGTGGTAGATTCCTTATCTAGCATGTGCAAGGCCCTGGGTTCAATCTCCAGCACTATAAAAATAAAGAAGAAGAAGAAGAGGAAGAACAAGGAGGAGGAGGAAAGAAAAAAAATATGTTTCCTTTAGAATGTATTAAAAATCCCCACTGAGCAATAAGAGACTTGCAATCAAATAGTAGATGGGCTAGAAACTTAATCAAGCACCTTTCTAAAAAGGATACCCAAATGGTAAAAGATGCTCAACTTCATTAATGGCTGGGAAAAATGCAAACTGAAATCATAATACCGCAACACAACCACCTGAATGATTAATATCTCTGTCTACTAAGTCCACTAAGTACATTCCTAGGTATATACGCCCCCAACAGCGTGTACAAGTCATAAAAATACTTACATGAATGTTTATAACAGCATTAGTTGTAATCGCCCCAAACTGGAGACCCGTGTTCTTTTCTGGTGCCTTGTTAGGATCCACCAGTAGAGGGCGCTAGAGGAAGCCCGCCGACCGCAGGGGAGAACGCGATTGGCTTCCAGAGCCTCAAGTGTGGGGGTGATGACACCTCTTTACCCCAGCGACTGCACTTGGTTCCAGTGCACTTTCACTCTCAGAGCCAGCGTTTGTTGGACCCCTTAAAGATACCCGCACCAGCTGTGACAACATGCCTTTCTCTGAAGTCCGGGTGCTACCTTCTCAGGGCTCCTGAAGCTATTAGAATCTAGTAACTCTCACCTCATCCCCGTGCGCCCCGCCCCTCCGTGGCACCCCTTCCTTCCGTTGCCCCCTCGTGTCTCCTTCGCATTTCACCTTTGCCTTTCCAGTCCTTATAATCAGTTCCCTCTGTTAAAGTAACTGGTGTGGTTGCTGGGTGTGGTGACACAGGGCTGCAATCCCGGTACTTGGGAGGCTGAGACAGGAAGGTCGCAGATTTGAGGTCAGTCTCAGAAACTTAGGGAAGCCCTCAGCAACTTAGTGAGACCTTGTGTCAGGTCACACAAGGTCAAAATAAAAAATAAAATAGGGCTGGGGGTGTAGCCCAGAAGCTGAATTCTGCCCATGAGTCCCATCCCTAGTAACACATACACACACACACACACACACACACACACACACACACACACACACACCAAAAAACTGGTGTGGTTTTTTTTTGTTTTTTTGTGGTTCTGGGAATTTAACTCAGGGGCATTCTATCTCTGAGCTATACCCCTAGCCCTATTTTTTTTTTTTTTGGCGGTACTGGGGATTGAACTCAGGGGCATTCTACCTCCGAGCTATACCCCCAGCCCCATTTTTTTTTATTCTTTATTTTGAAACCGAGTCTCACTAAGTTGCGGAGTGCCTCACTAGGTAGCTGAGGCTGGCCGCGAACCCGGATCCGCCGGTCTCAGCCTCCCGAATGCTGGGATTACAAGCGTGCGCCACCACGCCCGGCTCCTATTTTTTATTCTTTATTTTGAAACAGGGTCTCACTAAGTTGCAGAGTGCCTCACTAGATTTTTATGGTCCTAATTGGACCCTGATACATCAGCCAAATTGAGATTCTGTGGGCTCTGACCTGACTCCTGACCAGGAATACATAGAATTGCTCCTCCCACCATTTTTTTTGTGGTAGTAGAGATTGAATCCAAGGGTGTTCTACCATTAAGCTTATCCCTAACCCTATCTTTTTTTTTTTTTAAACAGCACGCTGGCGTCAAATCTGCAATCCCCCTGTCTCAGTCTCCCAAGTACTAAGATTATAGGCCTGTGCCTCACTATTACCCTTCGCTAGGTTTCTAAAAGTCTCACTAAGTTACTGAAGCAGATCTCAAACCTGCTATCCTCTTACAGGCATGAGCCATCATGCTCAGTTTACTCCCCCCCCCCTTTTTTTTTTTGTGGTACTGAGGATTGAACTCAGGGACATTCTACCTCTGAGCTATACCCCCAGCCCTATTTTTTATTCTTTATTTTGAAACAGGGTCTTACTAAGTTGCGGAGTGCCTCACTAAGTAGCTGAGGCTGGCTGTGAACCCCGATCCTCCGGTTTCAGCCTCCCAAATGCTGGGATTATAAGCTTGCGCCACCACTCCCGGCCTTACTCCCCTTTTAAACAGGGAAACTGAGGGCTGCGATAAAGTTTGCAGAACCGCACAGCCTTGCTTGGTTGATTGTCCAGGTGTCTAGTCATGGCTATAGAAACAAACCAGGGCCGAAGAGAGCAGAGCTTTGTGTGTGTGACTGTCTACCATGAGGACAACTAGGGTCATACCAATCTTCATGAACACTATCTGGCTGGACTTATTTTTTCCCTTTCCTATGAAGATGCATAGAAAAGATGGCATCCTTCCTAAAGTCTTCATGATCCTCCCAAGTTGTTGCAGCAACTGAATTAATTGCCCTTACAGCCCCCATTGGGTATGTGTGTGTAGTAACATCATTGTACGGGCTGATTCTTTAACCAGATTGTAAACATGTGCAGAGATTGCCTCAGCAAACGAACAAGAAAGTTGTGCAATTTGCAAGCAAAAAGTTGTGTAATTTGCAAGGAAAATTATACACTATGAGATCTTCTGGGGGTGGGGCAGAGGGTGGACTAGGCTTACAATAATTCATAATGGCTGTTACGTATAGTTTTCCTAACCCAGTTAAGTATACATCTCCGTAGCTTCCACCATTTAAGTCTGTGTCTAAATAAAGCAGAACACACACTGCTTATTTTAAAATCTATTTTTATTTACACAGAGAACCAAAATACTCTCTTAAGATTTTCCTAATACATAAATTCTAGATTGTGCCAATCCTTTTGTTCAGCCACAGGCACTGGATAGGGAAAAAGTGAATGGAAGCTTTCCCCGCTCCCTTCAGATGCCATGTTTCATTGGACCACTTGTATTCTGTGAATTTTCTGATTTAAAAAAGAAAGCGGGCCCGTTCAGCTCCACTAAGGCATTCATAAATCACCTTCAGGCTGGGCACAGTGGCACATACCTGTAATCCCAGTATTCGGGAGGCTGAGACAGGAGGATCACAGGCTCAAGGCCAGCCTCAGCAACTTAGCGAGACCCTCAGCAACTTAGCAAGATCCTGTTTCAAATTAAAAAAAAAAAAAAAAAAAAAAAAAAAAAAAAAAAAAAGAACAAAATAAAAAGGGCTTGGGTATAGCTCAGAGGTAGAATGCCCCTGGGCTCAATCCCCAGTACCAAAAGTGAAAAGAAAAAAAAAGAGAGAGAGAGAGAGAAATTGAGAAATTGTATTCAGGCTGGAGCTTGGTGACACCTATCTTGGAGCAGAGTGGCCCCTGTTAGCTAGAATAGCTCCCTGCTCTATGGTTCTTCTTTGTGTTGTCAAATGTATTCAGCAGGCGCTCATATCTGTGGCAGCGGTGCATGCTGTCACCTCCACATGCTGACTGGATGTCTCCTGGGTCTGGCAGTGTGGCCTGGATGTCATGTCTCTCTCAGGAAAAACTAGTGTCATCTGTTCCTTTTCCTGCTTTCCTTTAAGGATTTGTGTGGGTTTCTCTGAAGTAATGCTACACAGAACTCCATCTTATTGAGACAGCTAACTTAAGCCCTCTGTCTTTGGGGGTTAACAGACATACCGGAAAATTAGGAGTTAAAAAGTAGACAGGAGCCAGGCATGGTGGCACACGCCTGCAAACCCAGTACTTGGGAGATGAGACGGGAGGATTGCAGGTTTGCTGCCAGCCTCAGCAAGTCAGTGAGGCCCTCCGAAATTTTCGTGAGACCCTGTTTCAAAATCAAAAGTAAAAAATAGGACTGGGGGTGTAGTTCACAGGTAAAAACACCCCTGGGTTCATTCCTCAGTACCACA
Organism: Graphiurus murinus; assembly: GCA_004027655.1. Taxonomy (NCBI): domain Eukaryota; kingdom Metazoa; phylum Chordata; class Mammalia; order Rodentia; family Gliridae; genus Graphiurus; species Graphiurus murinus. The sequence continues at coordinate 3,096 of PVLC010050279.1, read as the reverse complement.
CACAAAAAAATATAAGATAAAATAAAGTAGACCAGAGCCCGCCATTGTGGTGCACACCTGTAGTCCCAGCACTTGGGAGGCTGAGACAGAAAGATTGCAGGTTCAAGGCCAGCCTCAGCAATTTAGGAAGCCCCTGTTTCAAAATAAAAAATAAAAATGGTTGGGGGTGAAGCTCAGAGGTAGAATGCTCCTGGATTCAATCCCAGTATAAAAAAACAAAAAAACAAAAATGTAGACCCATCTTCAAGGCTACAAAATTAAGATAACAACCGGGCATGGTGGCGCACGCTTGTAATCCCAGCATTTGGGAGGTTGAGACTGGAGGATCCAGGTTCTCGGCCAGCCTCAGCTACCTAGTGAGGCACTCCGCAACTTAGTGAGACCCTGATTCAAAATAAAGAATAAAAAATAGGGCTGGATGTGTAGCTCGGAGGTAGAATGTCCCTGGGTTCAATCCTCAGTACTGCAAAAAAAAAAAAGAAAGAAAGAAAAGAAATTAAGATAACACATGAGGAGACAAGAGGTTGGAAGGCTGAGATCTAGGTCAGCCTTCAAGTCTATGTGGTCAGCAAATGTACAAGGAAGCCAGGACCAAGGAAAACAAAGCAACTGACCCAGATATGGATCAGTTCCACCAGGACAGAACAATAGCTTGACCTGCCCTTGAACAATATTTGCCTGCTCTAAAACAATATTAGCCTGATCTAAAACAATGCTGACCTGCTGGGAAACAATATTAGGGTTCCCCCCTCAGTGGTGAAAGGCAAGCACATGTGTACTTGCTAAAATAACCTGTAGTTGCTTTTCTTCATCATAGTAAAATTCACACCCTGGACAGAGACCCAAGACGATAACTGACGTGTGTCTGTGAAGAGGCGTGTGGAGGAAGAGCCCCACACAGCTGAAATCCCACCTCTGCATGCGATGGCCACCCCGAGAAGCACTCTGAGAACCGACTTGGGGGCGCAGGCCTGTAATCCTCGTACTTGGGAGAATGAGACAGGAGATGGCAAGTTTGAGGCCTGCCTCAGCAACCTTTGCAAGAGCTTGTTTCAAAATAACAAATAAAACCAGCTGGAGGTATATCTCAGAGGTAGAATGTCCCTGGGTTCAATCTCCAGTTCCAAAAATATAAAATAAAATAAAAGTCAGGCTCGGTGGTGCATGCTTGTAATCCTAGTACTTGAGAGGCTGAGACAGGAGGATCGCAGGTTCGAGGTCAGCCTCAGCCGCTTAGTGAGACCCTCCAAACTTAGTCAGACCCTGTTTCAAAGTAAATATAAAATAGGGCTGGGGTGTAGCTGAGAGGTAGAATGCCCCTGAGTTTAATCCCTAGTCCAAAAAAAAAAGGCAGCACTATACACTATAAGGCTCCACTTTCCTGTCCTTTGAGTCAGCGAGGGATTTCTGTCCCCCATGAGTTGCCTCCTTGTGCTCCAGTTTGAGAATAAAAGGCCTTGCTCTTGTGCCAGTGTGCCTTTGTGTGGGGGGTGGGGTGGGAAGGGTGCTGGGGATTGAACCCAGGGGCGTTCTACCTCTGAGCTACATGCCCAGCTCTATTTTTTTTTTTTTTTTTTTTTTTTTGGTAGTACTGGGAATTGGAGCCAGGGGCATTCTACCTCCAAGCTACACCCCCAGACCAATTTTTTTATCCTTTATTTTGAAACAGGGTCTTACTAAGTTGCAGAGGGCCTCACTAAGTAGCTGAGGCTGGCTGCGAACCCGGATCCTCCTGTCTCAGCCTCCCAGATGCTGGGATTACAAGCATGTGCCACCACGCCCGGATTATTTTTTTATTTTGAAACAGGTTCTCACTAAGTTGCAGAGGCTGGCAGCAAACCTGTGATCCTCCTGTCTCAGGCCAATGTGATTCTGATTCTTCTGATGAGAGCAGGAGAACTCACAGAGTTGGTAATGTACCAACACCTCTCAAATCTGAAGGAGGGCTTCAGTCTCCCCCACATGCCAGGGTGTGGCTGAGCACCTGTTCTCCCAGGCAGGGCTGGGCATGGTCTTCAGAGACAGTGGTTGGGCACCAGGTACGGCTCATCAGTGGACTCCATTAAAGACAAGTCAAAAATGCAGGGTTAAAGCTGGGGATGGTGGCGCACACTTGTAATCCCAGTACTTTGGAGACTGAGATAGGGGATCACAGGTTCAAGGACAGCCTCAGCAAGACACGAGACTCTCATTAACCTAGTGAGACCCTGTTTCCAAATAAGAAATAAAATCGGGCTGGGGGTATAGCCAAAGGTAGAATGTCTCTGGGTTCAATCCTCAGTGCAAAAAAAAAAAAAAAAAAAAAAAAGCAGGGATGGGTAGGTGCTGGCCTGAATGCAGTTTCAACCCCTGACCCTTTCCAGCACCCTCACAAGAGGCACAAAACAACCAAAGTGAGCATTCTATAACAGTGCTTCAGGCTACACCTTCTCTCGGAAGCCATGGATAGAGGCAAGACCATGTGGGACTTTCTTCTTTATGGCCCTGGACATAAACACAGGATCACAATGAAGACAAGTCTTCCTTTCCTGGAATCTGGGACAAAGACTATAAACTTGAAATAGAGATTCATCCTGAATCTGAAGGAATTCACCTGGCAGGCCCCACTGCATCCTCTTGGAGAGGAAACCAAGCCTGCCCCACCAGGTGTGTGTCTTGGAAGGGTCACCCCATGCCAACAGATAGACACCTCAGCTCTGTGCACAAGCTCAGAGAGGCCTCCTTTCCTGCCCTCTCCCAGCCAGTAGAGGGCCATTGGCAGTTATTAGGAAAAAAATGGGCAACGAATTCCAGGTGTGTCACCCTGGTGCAAGAGACCCTGACAGCCTGTCGTGAATAGAAACACCCAACCATCGCTAAGTTAAAGGAAACTATGATCCATTTAAATGATTCAATACAGCCGGGCGTGGTGGCGCACGCTTGTAATCCCAGCATTCGGGAGGCTGAGACCGGAGGATCCGGGTTCGCGGCCAGCCTCAGCTACCTAGTGAGGCACACCGCAACTTAGTGAGACTCGGTTTCAAAATAAAGAATAAAAAATAGGGCTGGGGGTGTAGCTCGGAGGTAGAATGCCCCTGAGTTCAATCCCCAGTACCG
>PVLC010050278.1:0-10173 GCA_004027655.1 Graphiurus murinus | reverse complement strand
TTTTTTTTTGTAGGCAGGAGTACACTACTAAAATAAAGATCAAAAGTACAGCATGCAGTCAGGCATGGTGGCACATACCTGTAATCCCAGTACTTGGGAGGCTGAGACAGGAGGATCGCAGGTCCCGGCCAGCCTCAGCCACTTAGCGAGGCCCTCTGCAACTTAGTGAGAGCCTGCTTCCAAATAAAAGATAACGTAGAGCTGGGGTTGTAGTTTGGAGGTGGAATGCCCCTGGGTTCAATCCCCAGCAACACCACACACACACACACACACACACACACACACACACACACACCATACATCACAGCAACACAGTCACTTTTTATCGTTATCAAGTCATTGTGCTTGATACATCAGCGCACTCTACATCACTGTGCGTGTTACACATTTATGGGATTGGAAGCACCGTACGTTTGCTTCTGTCAGCATCACCACACACTCGTAAGCGAGGCCTCATGTTGTGATGTTGTGATGTTGTGACAACCTCAGTGGCCTTAGGCTAGGAATTTTCCAGCTCCACGCTAGTCTCCCGAGAGCACGTCTCCTACTGGGCTTGAGTCTGTGCTGTGGCGCGGGCTGTATGTCTTCTCCTTTAACGCCTTCCCTCTTTGGTAAATGTGTTGTCAGAGATGATGTCAGGTGACAAGTCAGCTCCTGGGGAATGACCAGTCTCTCCACTGGGCCCTAGAAAGAAGGTGACAGATATGGGGAAGGGGAAAATTACAGTTTCATTTTTTCCCCTTCCTTCCTAAGCTTGGATAATTATGTCAAGAACCGTTTGAGATGGGCAAGACCCGGGGTAGACGCTGATTTAATCTGCCCTGCGTTGCGTTGCGTGTCCGCCTGGTCCTGGGTGCCTGTTCCCCAGGTCCCTGCATTGCAGGTGCCCAGCAGAGGCGGGAGACTGGGCTGGGAGGGGCTGCGAGCCAAGCTAGAGCTGTTCCCAGGCTCCACTGCACTGCACTCCCGCCTGATGCTATTCCTTTTAATTTCCTCGGTGCCGTAATTATAAATGAAAAGCGATATTGCAACACATCCAATTATAACCATATTCTCATCCCCCAGGACTCATCAAAGAGGGGAAAAAAAGTATTTATGGCTGTGAGGAGCCATTAATCTCTGCACTTACAGCTCTCCGCACTGTCTCCAGCAGCTGCGAGATCGGGCCTCTCTCCCTCTCCTTCCTTTCCCCAGCCGGGTGCTTGAAGTTTCAGCTGGGCGTTTTATTATAAATCAGGCCTGGGATACTGGTTTTATAAGCACTGTGGTTAGAATCCACTGAACAAAGCTTCTTCGTTGCTCTTTGCCATCCTTGCTAGTGGATTTACATTTGCACAAAACTAACTTTCCTTCCTTCCTTCCTTCCTTCCTTCCTTCCTTCCTTCCTTCCTTCCTTCCTTCCTTCCTCCCTTCCTTTCTTCTTTCCTTCCTTCCCCCTTCCCCCTTCCTTTCCTTCTCTTTTCTCTCTCTGTCTCTCTATCTCTGTGTCTCTGTCTCTGTCTCTCTCTCTCTCTCTCTCTCTCTCTCTCTCTCTCTCTCTCTCTGGCATTCTACCTGTGAGCTACACCCCCAGCCTATTTTATTTTTAAACAGGGTCTCACTAAGTTGATGAATGTCTTGCTAAATTGCTGAGACTGGCCTCCAAACTGTGATCCTCCTGTCTTAGCCTCTGAAGTGCTAGGATTACATGTTTTCATGCCACATCCAGCTACAAGATGTCTTTTGACAATCACATGCAATATTCATAGGGTGGAAGCAGTGAGGAGGCAGATTGTTCTAGGAAATTGGGAAAAAGAAGAATTTTGTGGTTTTGGCTCTGTGATCAAGTGCTATTCTGAAATTCACAGGAATCAGCTACAAGTCATCTTTCCTCTCTCTCTTTTTTAAATCTAGCCAGCTCTGATCTCTATTCTTCTTTCTATTTAAAATATTCATGACTGAACTGGTGTGGTGGTGCATGCCTATAATCCCAGGACTTAATCAGGAGGATCACAGATTTGAGGCCAGCCTCAATAACTTTGTGACATCCTGTTCTAAAATAAAAAATAAAAAGGACTAGTGGTGTATCTCAGAGGTAAAATGCCCTGGGTTCAATCCCTAGTACCAACAAAACAAAACAAAACAATTTTTCACAACCGTGCTAGCTATCTTTTACAACATAGAGACATCACCACAATCTTGGCAGCTAGAAACAGCTCAGGCTTATTGTCTTATAGTGTCTCTGGGTCAGGAGTCTGGACATGTCTTAGCTGGGTCCCCTGGAAGGCTTCGGTCTGGCATCGGCTGGACTGTGGTTTCATCTGCGGCTTGATCGGGGAAGGGTGTATTTCTAAATACATATGGCTGTTACTGTTAGTAGGATTCAGAGTCCTTGCAATGGGAATGAAGACTCTGGATTCTTTGCCTCAGCTTCTCGGGGCCACATGTTATAGTTAGGTATAAAATGTCCCCTAAGGAGCTAATTTATTAATGTTTAGAGCTGGTGTAATTGAGTCATGGGGGTTGTGATCCCAGTAGTTGATAAATCCATTGTAATGGATTTAGTAGGTGGTACCAGGGAGCCTGGTTGGGTGTGGCTGGAGGAGATGGTCCCGGGGGTTTGACCTTGGATATTATCTATCTGGCTCCTCCTCTCCCTGCTCTCTCTTGCTTCCAGTCTCCATGATGCAAGGATCACAGCCTGTGTGTCCTCTCTTGGCCTCCAGCCACCATGCCCTGAGATCTGCCGTCCACAGCTTCATATAGCCTGAGCCTGAAACTGTAAGAAAATACATCTTCTTTCCTTTAAGTTACATGGTCAGTCTTTAGATTAGAGCTGCAAGAATGCTGACCGGAATACCGTGTACAGTTCTTTTTAACTTAGAACTTCCCAACAAAGAGACTCTGGTGGGCTGGGTGCTACATTCTTGTGTAATGCAGCCATGGAGACAAACATATCCTGTTGGTTAGAAGCAAGTCACAGGCCATGCCCATGCCTAAGGGGAGGGAACACATGAAGGTGTAATTATCAGGAGGTGGGGAGGAGGAGGGCCCCCCAAGAGTATGTCTTCCACATTGGCGGTCCTCAGTGCTAATTATAATAACAATACCCATTATTATTTGGTATCTAAACCTCACAACAGCTTTCAATGTATGTGTGTATTAGCATTACTGCTCTCGCTTTAACTAAACTATGGAAGGTAAGGGACTCGGCTAAATAAACATGTCTTTCAAGTTGCAAACTCAAAAGCCTTCGGGGACTGGTTGGGAAATGTCCACCCTTGAAATGGGGCAGGCAAGATTCTAATGAGCTGGAGAGCAGCTGATAGATGGCAAAGCAAGGTCTGGCTCTGTGCCATTCATCAGATTTTAGTTAAAGCTCCCTAGGTTTTAAAAAGTTGGTCACTGATTTGAAAACAACGACAAAAAGGTCCTGGCCCACATCAACCCATATGCAGGGGCAATTCATTTTATGGGCCACACTAGTAACTTTAGTGGTGGATTTGAATCCAGGTTTGTTGCCCCAGACTTAGTTGGATTGTTGGGAGTTTATGGTTGTGAGTGACACAGACTCATTGAACATGGTTTACTTGGAAAAGGATACTTATTGACTCCTGTAACTGAACAGGGAAGGACTTTGGATCCAGCTGGATCTGAAGGCTCAGATGAGGTCATCAAGAATGCGTCTTTCCAAGCCGGGCATGGTGGCGCACGCTTGTAATCCCAGCATTCAGGAGGCTGAGACCAGAGGATCCGGGTTTGCGGCCAGCCTCAGCTACCTAGTGAGGCACTCTGCAACTTAGTGAGACTCAGTTTCAAAATAAAGAATAAAAAATAGGGCTGAGGGTATAGCTCGGAGGTAGAATGCCCCTGAGTTCAATCCCCAGTACCACACACATACACACACACACAAAGAATGCGTCTTTCCAAACAAACTGATTTAAAAAAGTGCATTGCACATTTTTAGGAAAATGCAAGTCAAAACAACAATGGAAGGCAATTTCACACCTACTAGAATGAGAATAATAATAATAATAATAATAATAATAATAATAATCACCATAACAACAGAAAATGAAAAATCTTGGTGAGAATGTGAAGAAATGAGAATCATTGTACATTGCTCATGGGAATGTAAAATGCTATGGCTGCTGTGGAAGACAGACTGGTGGTTTCTCAAAAAGCTAAACAGAACTTCCATATGAGCCACAAATTTTATTCTCCATGTACTTCCCGAAGAACTGAAAACAAGGGCTGGTACAGATACTTGTATACTAATGTTTCTAGCCAAAAAGTGGAAATGCATCATGTCCATTAATAGATGAGTAGATAAACATGAGGTATTATAAATGCATAACAGAATATTAGTTAGTCATAAAAAGAAATAAAGTTCTGGTACATGTTACCACATGGGTAGTCCTTGCATTGGTCAGCTTTTTGTCACTGGGACAAACTACCTGAGAAAAACGACTTAAAGGAGCAAAGGTTTATTTGGCTCAGGGTTTCAGAGGTCAGTCCAGAGTCGGCCGGCTCCACTGCTCTCAGCCTGAGGGGAGGCAGAGCATCATGGCGGAAGGGCGTGATGGAGGAGAGCTGCTCCTCTCACAGCAGTGGGAAGGAGAGAAAGAGAGGGAGCAAGAAGGAGGCCGGAGATGTCACCAAGAACCTACGCCTTTTAGCTGGATCCCACATCCAACAAGTCCACTATCTCCCAATAATGCCATCAGATTATGCGTCTTTCAATGGATGAATCCATTGTGGAGGTCAGAGCCCTCATTATCAGATCATTTCCCCAAAGCCCAACCTCTGAACCTTGGCGCACCCCGCTAATCCCAGTGTTTGGGAGACTGGGGCAGGAGCATTGCAGGTTTGAAGCCAGCCTCGGCAACTTAGTGAGACCCTGCTTCAAAACAAAATAATAAAAAGGACTAGGGGTGTAGCTCAGAGGTGGAGTCCCCTGAGTTCATCCTTAATACCCCCACTCCACACAAGATGTTATTATACCCCAATAAACAAAAGCAAGCAAACAAGCAGCAACAACAACATCAAAAAACCCCTAGTCTCTAATTTTCTATTTCTAGAGTTGAGACTTTGAGTCTTAACTTTTTTTGTTAGCCTTCCTCCCCAGACAAGCATTTTGTAATTTTTACTAAGTAGTCAGGCTTTACATAATAGTTACTATGCAAAATCATTCGCAGGTGAGTTAAATCCATGTGGATGTCTTCCTCACCACTCCCCTTCTCTAGCTCCCATGAAAAACCCTAATTTAGGGCCCTGCACACAGAGCCGGGCTGACCACACTCCCTGCAGAGCTCCTGGGCAGCGGCCCCCTGGAGTTCAGGTTTCTGCCTCTTTGCCTACCTGGGGCACTGTGTGTATGGAATCAAATGGAAGAATTGGCTCCGATCTCCCAGCCCCACGAGAAGGGGCTGGGAGATTAGAGCCAATTCTTCCATTTCCTCACTCCATCCTTCAAAAGGAAACTCACCAATGCCCAGCTTGGGTCTCTGAGCCACTTAAGAAGAAGGCTGGAAGAAGGCTACCGACTGTCCCCCTCTTTCCCTTTGGGGAAACTTTAATCAGCCTTATTCTCTTGATCAAGGACTTTCAAGACGTATAGCTTGCCAGCTCCTACTGTACCTTCCTTCCTTCCATCTCCTCCTTGTCTCTCAAACCACTGAGACTTGTGCCATCCCCAGGGTTTCCTGACCATCAGGGACACTCTCTACCCCTTGGTGAATAACACTCTTCAAATGGCACTGTCCAGGGATGCTTCATGGCTGCACTATCACCCTTGCCGTGACTAACTGGCAGGCAGGGAGCCCTGGCTGGCAGGATGTGAAAAATGTTAATTTCTTCATTCTGTCATGGCTCCCAGGACTCCATCCTCCTTGGGACTCAAGTCCTTCTCATCTTTCCCTAGAGTTCCATCAGGGAAGACAAAGATCCCCGAGTTGAGAGAGTAAGCAGTTGGTTTATTTATACAACCTAAACATTGCTTGGCCACATGTTGAACCCAAAAGGGGACTAGAAAGTTACTGAGGTAGGCATGGTGCTTGAAGATGCATCTAAAATTCTAGACACCCAATATGCTCACTCTTTAAAAACCCCAAATATGTATGGTTTATTCCCCTCACCTGTGAAGCACAGAAATAACAATTAAAAACAAATTTCCAGCTGGGTACAGTGGTGCATGCCTGTAATCTCAATACCTGGGAGGCTGAGACAGGAAGATCACAGGTTTGAGGCCAGCCGTAGCAACTTAGTGAGACCCTGTTTCAAAAATAAAAAGTGCTGGGGGACGTAGCCTGGCAGTGGAATGCTCCTGGGTTCAATCCCCAGGACCAAACCAACCAATCGACCAACCAAACAAACACAATTTCCAGTAACTATTGGAACCCAGATCCATACCTGCTGGGAGCATCTCTAAGTTGGGCGATGGGGAAGATGCCACAGGTCAACAGAGTCTGCGGGACATATATCCAGCTCTCGGGATGGAGAGCTGAGAGCAAAGGCATCAGGTAGCACTCTGAATCTCCCAGCAGGTGCAACTTTCTCAATGCATTATTGACAAATTGAACATCAAGTATAAACCCCTATTGGAACTCCCTACTTTGTCATGGGAGCTGGGAGCAGGCATTCATGAGGGTGGTGGAGTGGTGTCAACTCTAGGAAAAGCCCCACATTCCTGAATTATCCAGGGAGAGCCCCTACAGCTCTGGGAAGAATCCCTACGTTCTAGGCAGGAAGAATAAAAAGTGAGGGTCAAAAGCACTTTTGCTTTGAGAATTTTTGCCGTAGGGACGGGGGCCCTTTCCCAGGGGTGCCCATGTATACTTCATTGGCCAGAACTGTGTGACAGAGCACCCCTAACTCTGCAGGTGTCTGAAGGTGAGTATCTTATCCAGCACCTCGCTAGTTAGCGCTCCATCATATCACCTGCAGGTGGGTGTCTTAAGAAAGAGTTCCAACATGTCTGAGTTCTAGGAATAGCTCTTTTTAACAAAAATGTCTGGAAAGACATTTGACCATGGAGCTGGAGCCAAACTGCATTGGAGACATTGAAGAAATGGGAAGAGGTTTATTAGGTTTCCCATTTCCATTTTAGTAGTTTAATACTGTCTCTCTTTAGGAATATTAATGTGACTCTTTGGTTTAATAAGTATTGAAGATACGGCAGTTATGAGCCATGCATTGTACGACCCGGGATGTCAAGATGCTGATGGTGATGATGATGCTGGTGCTGATGCTGATGATGGTGGTGACCATGGTGAGGGTCATAGTGATGGTCATGGTGATGTGTAGTTCTTACCAAGCATGTACTGTGCACCAGGTGCTAAGTACTTTACTCATATTAGCTAATCAACTCCTTACAACAACTTGAGGGAGTAGGCGTTATTATTTCTCCACATTTAGGAAGGATGGAAACATTGAAGCACAGAGATGTCAAGTAACAGATTGAATGTCACTCAGCCCGGCAAGCGGCAGAGCCATGATTGAATGTGGATCTGTGTTTTTAACTACTACCAACCCTCCAAGGGGCTGGATATTTAGTTCTAGAGGCAGGCATATAAGTGATTAGCCAGTAGGCAGACATTATTGATGGCCCATACAGAGTTTAAAACATTAAAAACAACAACAACAACTCAGGCCAGGTATGGTGGCACCCATTTGTAATTCTAGTACTTGGGAGGCTGAGACAGGAGAATCTCCAGTTTGCCACCAGTCTCAGCAACTTAGCGAGGCCCTCTGCAACTGAGTGAGACTCTATTTCAAAACAAACCCCAAACAAAGTAAGGTAGGGCTCAGAGGTAGAATGCCCCTGGGTTCAGTCTCCAGTAACAAACAAACACCCCCAAATCTCAGAGATTATTATTTAAAAATTAAGGGATTTCCCTCACATCAACGTGAGTTACTGGTTTCCCTCGAAAAATATCAGATTTGGTAAAACAGGCAAGGGTGCCGTGGCACAGGTGGTGGGTCCTCTGGTGAGCAAGATAGCAAGGCGGGTCCTCTCCTGTCCTCACTCCCCTCCCCTCCCTACCGTGTGCCACACCCACTTTGTCAACATGTGCTTGCTCCTGTGGCACTTGAGCTGTGGTCCTTGCACTCTGGGGCATGAGGACCACCACAGAGCGGCTAAAATCTGATTCTTCTGGAAGCAAGAGAAGGCGGTTGGGGAAACTTCATAAAGCAGGTCCTGTCTCAGTGGGGTCTTCAGGGCAAGAGCACTTATTAAGTGGGAAGGGGAGGAAAGGCATTTCTGACTGAGGGAACAGCCGGTGCTAAGGACGACATGTTTGAGAAGCCTCAGAATGCCCCTCCTTTCTCTGGTGACATCTATGGAATTTGCCATAGTTGGAATCTATTAATTTGCTTGATACCAGAGGAAAAACAAAGTCTCTCCTCCTTGTAATCATTGTACCTGCCCTGGGCTTTTAGTACAGCTTTAATTTTCTCTCTTGTCATTTTGATCAAACAAGTAGACAAAAAAAAAAAATTTAAGGGTTTCTTTCTTTCTTTCTTTTTTTAAGCCAATATTTTGCTTCCCTGTCTGATGCTTGCTTTGTGTAGAAATTGATTTGTTTTCTTTCCAGCCTACTGGGGGAATTTACCTTTCTTGCCCTTATCTCCGTGTGGGTTGTATCTTAAGACGACTCCCAAATTGAAACACAGCACAGGCTTCCTGGGGAAGGGTATGCGCTGACGGAAACTTGAATCCCACCTCCACCATCCCTGGCTGTGTATTTCTGGGGAGCTTCCTCGACCTCCCTGGGCTACATTTTGCTCATTTGTAAAACAGGAACAACAGTAATCCCTACTTTCTAGAGTTAGTGGGAGATTTAATGATTTGTTAAGTGAAAATCACTTGAAGCAATGGCTAGGATACAGCTCTGGGTACCCGTGGGCTGTTATTAGGCGTGCTCCTCAGTGCCTGGCTTGTGCCAGTTGCCAGGGAAACAGGAGAGATGTGGTCCTAGGCTGCAGGAAGCTGAGCTTCTTGCAGGAAGGTGTCAGGAAGGCCAGAAAGGAGAACATTTTGCTTTATTAATCCCTTGCATTTTTAAAATACTTAGACGGGAATGTCAGCATTGCCAGCTCCTGAGTTTCAATCCATAATTCTGAGATGTTGCTCTTCACTGAACTTTGCTGGAAACTTCATGCTGAGTAGGTAGACACATCAGGCTCTGTGCCATTGACGCTGAGGTCTCTGGTTGCCTCTGACACTTTTTCATTGCAGATCCCGGTGGGCAGGGCCAGGGGAGGGGCCGTGTCTGGAAAGAGACTTTCTGGCGAGCCTATTTAATGTGGCCCAGTGATTCACCAGTGTCTACACTGGGTGTAAATTTTTTGCTTTGTGGTGGCACAGTCAAAACAGATGCATTAAAAGCAAAACAAGACAAAACAGCAGGAGAAAAAAGAACCTGGTAGTGATTGTGGACTTTGTGCACCAAGTGCTGACAATGGATTCTCCAAGGTGCCTCATTGTTATGGGGTAGGGGTTGAGGGAATGCCCTCAGGTCTTCTTTCTCTCTCTTCCTCCTGCTGCTTTTTCCCGGACATGGTGTTTTTGCTGTCACTTTTTGGTGATAAATAGGCACCTCGTGGGCATTGAATTTATTCTGCTAGTCCACCTAGGAAAGATTACAAATGAGGAACGAGGGTAAGATCTATGAAACATGCTAGAAAAAGGGAGGGGCGGGGAAAGCGCCTTTCGAATGATGTTGGTGCATTTGTCTCCTCTGGCTAGGCTCTGAAAAGGAAGTAAAATGAGACACAGTCACTTCTGATTCTATGTATTTACAAAACGAGGCCAAAGGCCAGCAGGGAGGGAACACGGAAGGATGCTCCTTGAATAGCAATTACAGACAAGCAAATGTAAGAGCGCATGGGCTCGAAGAGGTGATATTTGGCATTCCTTTCCTTTCTGTCCCCAGGCACAGGAAGGCTGAAAGTGGAGGATGGGTGCTGAAGAGATAATACTGTGCAAAAAAATAATTCTTAAGACAAGCATAGCCAAATGAAGGGTGCTCTTTCAACGAAGGCTCTTGACATTCAAGAGGTGATAGAGGGATAAGAAATGCAAACAGCTGCTACTTACTGGGCTGTTGAAAATAAATCTTGGTCCCAGCCACTAAAAAGTCACCACAGGGGATGCAGGAAGGCATCTGTGGTTCTCTGCTCTGGAGGAAG
>PVLC010050277.1:0-10059 GCA_004027655.1 Graphiurus murinus | reverse complement strand
CCCAAAAGTTTACCCACAGGTCTAACCCATTCTCCTTTGAACAAAAGGGTACTATTGCAAGATTAGCACAGGTCTTCAAAGTCTAGGGCTCCACAAGACTGGGGTTGTCTTGATCTTTGCAGACAGGGAGGGGTGTAGGATGCTGCCTGGGCTGTGACTCAGTCAGGTCTTTTGGTCTGTCCCTCAGCTCTTCAAGGGCACCACCTGCACTGAGCTGTCCTTGACTTAATTCCCTGGCCTAGGATTCCCCAGTCAGGAGCTGAGTCAGTCTGCAGAGTGGCAGCCCAGACCTCAGCTCTATTTCTGACTTTAACAGCCTCTGCTTCCAGGGACTTAAGAGGATAGGCAAAGCAGGCATGGCATTGCACACCAGTAATCCCAGTACAAAATTTAGCAAGACCTTCAGCAACCTAGTAAGACCCTGTTTCAAAATAAAATTTGGCCGGGCGTGGTGGCACACGCTTGTAATCCCAGCATTCGGGAGGCTGAGACCAGAGGATCCGGGTTCGCAGCCAGCCTCAGCTACCTAGTGAGGTACTCTGCAACTTAGTGAGACTCGGTTTCAAAATAAAGAATAAAAAATAGGGTTGGGGGTATAGCTCGGAGGTAGAATGCCCCTGAGTTCAATCCCCAGTACCACGAAATAAATAAATAAATAAATAAATAAATAAATAAATAAATAAATAAATAAATAAATAAATAAATAAAATTTGGATGGGGGTGTAGTTCAGGGGTAGAATGCCCTTGTTTTCAATCCCCAATACCACAAAAAAAAAAAAAGAGAACTAGCCTTATGGCCATGTATACATGCACAACTCTTCAAGACACTGTTCTCATTGTCTCCCATGTTAAGGGAACCCCTAAACACACAACTCCAATGAAAGGTTGCCCCAGCAGTCATGCAACATGGTAGCTTTGGGGCAACCTTTTGGGTCTACCCCTTCTTGACATTTTTAATTAAAATTAAAAGGTAAATGTGGGTGTGGTGGTGTGATGGTGCACACTTGTAATCCCAGAATTTGGGAGGCTAAGATAAGAGGATCACAGGTTCATGGCCAGCCTCAGCTACTTAGTGAGGCCCTCTGTAACTTAGTGGAACCCTGTTTCAAAATAAAGAATAAAAAACGGGCTGGGGGTGTAGCTCAGAGGTAGAATGCCCTATGTTCAATCCCCAGTACTGAAAAAAATTAAAAGGTAATAAAACTAATCCCTGATCTTCTTTTTACCAAGTAGTTAATTAAATCAACTTTTTGGTTTTTAATTGAAAAAGTAAATTCTATGTTGGCTATAGATAAATATGCTTCTTCAAAACATCCTTGAAAAAAAATGTAGTTATTTCCCAAGGAGAAGAACCAAGGCTGGATTCAACAGTCATCCTCTTGCCGGACACAGTGGTGCAGGCCTGTCATTCCAGCACGTGGGAGGCAAAGACAAGAGGATAACAGGTTCAAGGTCAGCCTCAGCAACTTAGAACCTCAACAACTTAGTGAGACCCCTGTTTCAAAATAAAAAGAGCTCAGAGGTAGAATGCCTCTGGGTTCAATCCCCAGTACCAAAAAAATTAAAAATAAAAATAGTCATCCTCACAAGCTCAATGTTTCTTAAATTTCTTTTACATTTAGAACTGGAAGATTATATGTTATTATGTCCACAGAAGAACATACATGCTCATAGCAACCATTATTCACAATAGCCCCAAAATGGAAACAAAGCAAATATCTACAACTGGTGACTGGGTAGACAAGATACAGTACTACCATAACAATGGATTGCTATTCAACAATAAAAGAAACGGAAATATGAATCATATTCTATATCATATGCTATATTACTGAACCTCAAAAACCTTGTACTCAGTGAAAAAAGTCAGAAACACAAAAAAAATGCATACTATATGACTCCATTGATATAAAATGTCCAGAAAACAACAAATCTATAGAAACAAAAAGAAGATTCCAGGCAGACTGGGCTTTGGGTGGGAACAGGATGTGACTACAGATGTGCACATTTTTTTACCAAGGTAGATATGTTTCAAATTTGGATTGTGGTGACCATTGCCTAACTCTGTAAATTTACTTTAAAAGTCACTAAATTGTATACTTTAAAAATACATTATGAGAAAAAACAATAATGATGGACATGTATAAAGCTTTCCTCTGTATCCAGGAGCTCTAATAAAGTATTTACATATACTCTTTTCTTAAATCTTCACAACAACCCTGTTGGATAGATACTATAATTATTCCTATTTTACAAATGAGAAAACAGAGACATAATCATTATATAATTCTCTCAGACAGCTAATAGTAAACAGTGGAATGAGGACTCTAGTCCAAACTACCTGACTCAATAATTTGATCACTATGTCAGAGTGTCCCCCAAACTATTCTTCAGCCTACTGATATGCTCTGGAATTATTACAGTGGTGGCAAAATATGGATTCTCCTAACACTCCTTGGGGAAATCATGCAGGTCCTAAGCCAGGCAGAACCTAGGTCAGTCTCTTCACACCAAGAGTAGCCTCTGAAGTTTACTCTGAGCATCAGGAAATGTTTTCATTTTGCATACGTGCCATAATTCTCAGCCCCACCCCAGTTTATTATCATGTTGTCCTACATTTTAGCTGTTCACATTCCTTGCAAGGAGATAAGACAGGTGGTCAATAATCACATTTAGAGCTTATGGTAGACCTGTAGTATGATAGACTTTATGGTATGGAAGCCCTCAGGCTTCCCGGCAAATGCTCTTTCCCTTGTGCTATGGACCCTCTATGTCATGATAGAATATTTGACTAGATGACATAATTGCAATTACTCAAAGGCAAAATCATTTGAAACAAAGAAATATTGTTTTCAAGAACATAGGCTAAGGATTAGAAGAACCCCAAGCTTCATCAAAAATGGTTCTCTCTCCCACATACCTGATTGTCCAAGCTCCAGCCCTTTTATCTCCTAAATATATTTTGATTCAATCAATTTCTCTTCGTTTGCACTGCTGTCACTTCCATGCTGGTTACCATCACCTTTTATCTGGATGGCCTCAATGGTGATATAATTGTTCTCCAGGCAACCAGTCCTGCCCTCACCACTGACTCTCACACTATAGGCTACATGATTTTCCTAAAGTATGGATAATGGCACATTACTCCTCTCTTTAAAACATATCTGTGAGCCAGGTGTGGTGGTGCACACTTTTAATCCCAATATTTGGGAGGCTGAGACAGGAGGATCACAGATTCAAGGCCAGCCTTGGCAACTTAGCAAGACCTTCAGCACCTTAGTGACACCTCTTTCAAAATAAAAAGGGCTATGCGTGTAGCTTAGAGGTAGAATCTCCCTCGGTAGGTTCAATCCCCAGTACCAAAAAAAAAAAAAAAAACACTTTTTCCTGTGTCCTTACTGACAGAGAGATGTCCAAAGTCCTTAATATAGACCAGTTGCACCTTCATACTCTTCCTAGAGCCAGAATAGATGACTTTCAGTAAATGCTGTCCCCATGGCCTGGCCTGAGGTTCCCAGGTTTGCATAAATAAATAGAAAAACATATGGATTCTTTTTTCTGCAAATGTAACTTTTTTTTTCTGCTACTAAAAGAAAAAGACATTGACCCCTGTTCTTTCCTTCACCTGGCTAACTCCTACTCATTCTTCAGAGCTCAGCCTAGAATTTCCTCTTTCCTTCCCCCTTCCCCTGCTGCCTTGCCACATCCACCCCTCCATTAGATGCTCCATCCTATGTTGGTCCTAATGTGTCTCCCTGCTGTCTGTCTCACCTTCTAGTCTGCAAGTGGGGAGTGAGAGCAGTCTGTGGTCTGCTTCATGCTTGAATAGATCCCCAGCATCCAGCACACAGCACACTGAAGGCTCTCGTTTTAAGTGGATGAAAGTGGTTTTTCATCATTTTAAGTGGATGAAAGAATGAAATAAATAAAAACATAGAACTGTATTAACTTGTTCTCTACTTTAGTAGAATATACCTATCATCCCTTCATGAAACCTAGTTCTTCAACTATCCTTTTTGTAGGAAAATAGAGAGATAGAAAAACATAAAGACAACTGGTCTACCAATCTTCACACCAAGAGAACATACCTCCCCAATCACTCAGGTTCCTGATAGGATGACATATAGTGAACTATGATTTCTAAGTAGCATTAACTGGGATGGTTTAATAACTAAACATCTATCACGTTCACTGAAAAACAACAAAATGCAAATATTAATCAATCCTGAATACAACTGTGTAAATAATATGTATGTGTACGTATAAAGATGGAGGAGATAATAGAAAACATAGTTGTTCAATCAGGGTTATAGAATCATAGATGATTTTTCATTATTTTTTAATTTTTCATTATTTTTTCATACTACTTTTGTGCTTATAGATACTTATGTTTAGTATTAAGCAGATGATGCCTTTATACTAACTTAAACATTAGGTCTAACAACAAATCAGTAAACATAAAAAACAAGATTGATCACTCTCTTTGATTTCCAATGCATGGGACCCATGATGTAAGTTACTTGAAAACTTGTAAAAATCATAATATAGCCAATATGAAATGACCACTTATTATGATCAGACACAGGCTAAGCTTTATCTCATTCTCTCCATTTTAGGAAAGAGGAAACTCAATTTAAAGAGATTACGTGACTTGCCAGGAAGTGGAAATCTAGAGTGCTAGTTGAAACTTGGCTCAACCATGGTGACAAATTGTTTGGTCAAAGATATTTTGGTGGATGTTGTTGTAAACGTTTTTTGTTTTTTTTTTTTGGTGCTGCTATAAAGATATTTTTTAGATGTGATAACATTTACAATCCATTGACTGACTAAAGTAGATTACCCTCCAGTACTCCAGTATGTGGGTGGGCCTCATTTCAATCACTTGAAAGCCTAGAGAGCAAAGACAGGTTTTCTGAAGAAGAAAGAATTCTGCCTCCCAACTTAAACAGAAATTCTGCCTGAGTTTCCTGCCTTTAGACTCAGTAGCCTGCTGGATCACCAATAGTTTCAAACTAGAAAGATAGATGACGATGATAGATAGATAGATACATAGATACATAGATACATAGATAGATAGATACATAGATGACAGATAGACGTAGTTATAGGCATAGATATAGATATGTACACATTAGGATACATATCCTATGGAAAGAAATAGATGTAAATATCTGATATATACAGGTATATCTATATCTATACTGATTCTGTTTCTCTCAAGAATTCAGTCGATACAGCTAGTAAGAAGCATAACCAAGTTTTGAGTCCTGTAAAGTCACTGCTTATAAGACTTAGAAAAATAAGATAAATTACCCAGTTGCATCAGAGTGTTTCTACAGAGAAGAAGGAGAGGCCAGCTGTGCTGGGCATGGAGAAGCGATGGACACTGTTGACCAGCAGCAAGCTGCCATGACCTTCCCTTTGCTTCCTGCAGCACAGCTTTGCCTCTCTGTGGCTGTAAACCCTTCCCAGTGGCCCCTTTTTCAGCAGACGCAGACTAGAGAGGAATTCTCCACAGTTCACTTCCCAGAAGCATAACTCCTCACACTTTCCTTCTCTTGCCCTATCATTCAAGAGCTATAGGTCCCAATCACAGCAGTGAAACAGAAATTACCTGTGACTCTTGGGAAAACATTGCCATTAAGGAAAAAAGAGGAAAGATAATTAAATCGCAGCAGGAGAATTTTAGATTCTTCACATAAAAAATGGATTTTTTTTCCCCTGTGGTACTGGGGATTGAACTCAGGGGCATTCTACTTCTGAGCTATACCCCGAGCCCTATTTTTTATTCTTTATTATTTTCAAACCGGGTCTCACTAAGTTGCGGAGGGCCTCACTAGGTAGCTGAGGCTGGCCGCGAACCCGGATCCTCCGGTCTCAGCCTCCCGAATGCTGGGATTACAAGCATGCGCCACCACGCCCAGCAAAAAATGGATTTTGAGAAGAAAAAAATACTGCTAAGTAAAATCATAAATGTTCCAACCCTGAAAAAAAATGAGAGCAGGGCTGTTTTTTCATGGCTTTCTGGGACATTTTAGGTGTGGCTCACCATAACAGCACAGAGATCTATTGATGTCTTCACAAGGTTCCTTTCAGCCCTACCACCCTGTTAGTGAGACAGGCCCCATGGTAGAACCTGAGCATGCACAAGCCTCCATGGCCCTCTCCCAGCTTGCAGGGACATCAGCAGACCTGGGCAGGGGGGTGACCAGGGCTGAGAGCACCTCCTCCCTCCACTTCTGAGCAGCAATCACAGTTTGAGAGTTCTGGCACTTAGCAAGCTTCCCACTGAGCTGTAAAGTCATTCCAGACAAATCCCTGTGTTTACAGAGATTCCAGAGCAGCAGGGAACATCTCAGAATACCAGTCTGGACATAGAAATTCATGTATCTGGGCTAAACTGCTCTCCACACCTGCCTGGCCCTCTCCCCCTTCTACACCCCCTCCTCCACTTCCTTCTCTGCATCTGCTGTGGTTTCCTTCACACTGAGTCAATTCTGGGACATTAATAGTGAAGTCCTTTAAGAATCAAGTTAAGCCAGAGGGAGTGAAGTGGAAAGAAGACAGTTCTGAGGCATAAATGAGAAAGGAGAGAAGAATGAGGAGAAAGAACAAGCGGAAAAAAAGAAAAGACATATAGATAGGAGCTCTGACCTAGACACTTAGTGTCTTAGGAAGAAGGACTCAGAAATGACCTATGGTGATAAAACTGGTGCCTCCATATGCCAGGCAGGCAATTCAAGCTCGTTACCAGATCTTAATATCACCCTTACTGTGAACTCAAACATTTTAAAAATATTTTTTAAACCAGAAAGGGGGGAAAAAAACTGCATTTAGAGTCAAAGACTGGTTTAAAGCCTAGATTCACTGCTTCCCAGACACTCCTCACTTCTCTGGGCTTTAGTTTTCCAGATCCATGAAACAGGAATCATCACACTGCTCTGTATAACTCTGCGCGATATGAGGATAGAGTGAGATCATGTGCGTAAAATGCATGTTAGCTATACAAGTAGATTTTGAGTCAATTCGACAAACTGCAAGGGCTTGTTATTAATGGTTCTTTCTGCTTCCCAACCTCTAGAAAATCTTTCACAGAGAAACTGCCTTCCAAGCAGCATACCTGGTGTATTGTTAAAGCTCATTCGAAAGCTCTTCAATGGAAAAGAAAAGCTAGAAATTGCCATTGGGTAGAGTTTCTAAAGTAGCATTAAGTGATCCAAAGTGATTCTCCAAACTCTGTTCAGCTACATCAACAGTAGACGATCTCTTCGGAGTCAGTGCATACATAATTCAAAAGTGGCAGGTAATCTTTCTAAAGCCCTCTAGGACTTACTGTTTAGAGAGATCATGAGAAAATTATACTTCTCTTACTATTATACACATCTGAGCTGTTCCCCTTAATCACACCTTTTCCTCCTTCAACCTCTTGTAAGTACGGGACCTACTCTCAGTGAGCTTTACACAACATGCCCAGGAAATTCTTACAGGTAGGCAGGTAACCCAGGATGAGAGAATACCCTCCAGGCTTCAGAACCCTCAAAGTGAAGAAACTGAAAAGAAAGTTGCTGGGCCACTGCTCTCACACATATGGTATTATTTAAGACCAAATAACCTGAACTTTGGGGAATGTGCTTATGTCAAACGATTATATGTCAGACCACACCCCTGAGGGTGGGGGTGGGGCTCCCCTGAAGGGAATGGATGTTCCCACCGTCAATCATCCTGGGGAAAGGTCAAATCTGGGTCAGGAAATGAGAGTTTGGACAAGCAATCCTAAAGTTGAGATCAGGGAAAAGGTTCTCTCTCTGCACCAGAATTTGGTCTGATCAGGACTCTGGGGCAGAGAGCTGCCTGGAGCTATTCCAGTGATAGGGACCTGAGCCATCCCAGGCCACAGTACGGGCTGACCAAAAGAGGGACAGAAGTGCATCTCAGTAAGTTCTTAGGATGTTCTAGTATCTTCAAATCAACAGCTATGTTTTGTGGAAGGTTATCAAAGTAGTTCTACTGCAGCTTGGTCCTACCTGGAGGGTGACTTGAATGAGCAAGAGGTGTGACCCTGTGTTTTAGTTAGTTTTCCATCACTGTGGACAAAATATCTGACAAGAACAAAATGGGGGAGGAGAGCTTTGTTTAGACTCATAGTTTGAGAGGTTCAGTCCACAGTCGGCCTGCTTCCAGGTAGAAACCAAGGAAGCAGAGAAAAGCTTCTTTCCATCATGGCAGTCAGAAGTAAAGAGAGCAAAAGGCAGGTCTTCCCTTCTCCCCCTCAAACATATATATAGACCCCAAGGCCCCATGCACTCCAGCTATGCCCCACCTCGGAACCTTACTGCACTGGGGACCTGCTTTCAACACATGAGCTGTGAGGGGGCATTCTAAACCCAACCATGATATTCTGCCTCAGATGAGAGGAACAGTAACAGTAGTCACCATTAGGTTTCAGCTGTGCCTCCTGGGGAAGAGATCTTTGGAGGATCCTCAAAGATAGTGGAGGTAGCAATGGAACCAGCTAGAAACACCTTCCAGATTTCCAGATCGACCAGCACCCAGGGAGATCTTGTTAAATTGCAGGTTTTGCTTCATTAGGTCTAGGATAGAGTCCAAGATTCTGAATTTCTCTCAAGTTCCCAAGTGATACCAATGTTGCCGGTCCTCACACCACACCTGTAACAAAGGTCTGGCCTTGAGGTGCAATCTGAGATTGTAAAGGTGAAGGAGAAAACAAGGGCTGATGATAAGCCACCAGTGAGAATGCCCAAGGCTCTTATTCATATCCATGAAGATGGATGCCCAGGGAATACTATTTAGTGTCCTTATTGAGTAGGGAAGTATTGACTCTAACTTACACGTTAGAGAACAAATTTAAGGGTAAAGTATTTGCAACCTCAAGCTGGCAAACAATGGACATAACTACACTTACAAATATCAAGCCATCTCAGAATGAGAGTATGAAAATAATCATCTTTTCATGCCGTACAACTAGATGGTGGTAAAGCTAAAAGCACTGAGAATATGACCCAGGGGTAGTCTTCTGGAAGACCATGAGGGTTGCTCTTATGACTACATCCTTAGAACTTTAGTGCTCACTAGCTTCCTGCATCATTCTCTGATTCAAAAAGTTATTATGGAGCATCTACTATGTGCCAGTCACTGGTGAACAGAACAGCATAGTCTTTGAGAATTTCCATTTCAGTAGAGGAGACAATGATTTCAGAAGAAGCAAATAAATGAGATAACTATGAAGGTAAATTTTGTGATTCAGACTAAGTGGGGATGGGTAGTACTTTAAAATGTTGATTTTTGAGGTGAAGTCCAAAAGATGAAAATGAACCTCTAAAGGTAGTTCAAGCAGAGGCTGCAGCAAGTATGAAGTGCCCAAGGAAAGGAAGCCTGGGATGTGTTTGAGAAATAGGAAAGAAGGCAGGGGCTTGAAGAAGTAGACAGAAGCTAGATCAAGTGTGTCCTAGAATCTTTTGAGTTAAAGATTTTCATGTTAAGTAACGTGAAAAAGATGCATGAAAGAGATGATGTTGGGATAGGTCAGGGGTCAGCAAACTCCTTCTGTAAAGTCCCATACAACAAATATTTTAGGCTTTGTGGTCAAGAGGCAAAATCTAGAATATCATGTATGTACTTACATACTGTAGAGAAAAAAGTCCTACAAAATTTTTTAAATACTTTGGTGCATTGTAATCTCACATCATAATGCAGTTAATAGTGATGGAGACATACATGCCCACAGCACTTGGCGGGCTTCCCCTGGCTCCCTCCCCACTTCCCCTTCCCCATCCAGGATATTGAGATTGACATTGGTATTCTCACATATGTACAGAATGTCGATGGAAGTCATTCCCTTACAGATCTCTCCCTCCCCTCCCCAAGACCACCTCCCTGACTCCACTGAAGTTTCTCCTCCATTATCTGAAGTCCCTCTTATATCCCAATTACTCCCTAGCTTCTGCATATGAGAGAAAACAAAGCCCTTCCCTTTCTGTGACTGGCTAATCTCATTTAGCACAATGTTCTCCAGGTCCATCCATTCTCCTGCAAATGGCA
>PVLC010050275.1:0-10167 GCA_004027655.1 Graphiurus murinus | reverse complement strand
GGCGTGGTGGCGCACGCTTGTAATCCCAGCATTCGGGAGGCTGAGACCGGAGGATCCGGGTTCGCGGCCAGCCTCAGCTACCTAGTGAGGCACTCCGCAACTTAGTGAGACTCGGTTTCAAAATAAAGAATAAAAAAAATAGGGCTGGGGGTGTAGCTTGGAGGTAGAATGCCTCTGAGTTCAATCCCCAGTACCGCAAAAAAAAAAAAAAAACAGGAGAAAAAAATGTCAGTCAGTAGAGCATTTCTTCTGATGTAGGAATGCTCAGTGCTCAGAGTAAATGCTATTAATATTCATCACGGCAGCACTTCCATTGTTATGGTCAGAGATAACTTGAAAATGATTTTATTGTGACTGCTAATAAAGAAATCAGTAGTTTCACACTTTTTGCTATTTGGATGAAAAGGTCTCCATTTTGCAAACATAGGGGTCTGTTAGAGTACATTTTTGTTTGTTTATTCAGTTTGCTTTAATGACACATTTCAGACACCACAGGCCTCATTTTACCAGAGATTTGGAAAAAAAAAATTAATGATTAATGTGCAGTTTAAAAAATACAGAAATGAAAAGTTCAAAACTGAAAATCTATAGAAAAAACAGTAATACTCTGAAGGCCAAACTAGATCACAGGAAAGAATAGGGAGACCAAAGGAATAATGCTTACAAGAAAAGATTTTTTGAATTAGCCTCAAATGAAAGTAGCATGTAGTGATGCTAGACGAAGTCATTTATTGGTTCAGACAGGAAACTTAGGTTGCGTGGCTCTAAGTTCCCAGGATGTGTGACTATCTCATTTTCCCATTCTCACACCATTGAGTATTATATGATTCCTGACTTCTACTATGATTTATTTTTGAACCTCTTAGACTTTCCTCTTTTAAAAATTCTCATTCTATTCTATGTCATACTTGCAGTTTAAAGTGAGATAATTTTATCTTAATTTCAAGTGTCTATTTCATCTTAATATAACCACTGCAATTTTACTGATTTTTAAAAACCACACAATTTCCATATTCATCTAAATTTTTGTAACTGATGATATACTTTAATTAATCTAAATGTTCTTTCAAAGTGACATCTGAATAAAATATGATCATGGCTGTAGTTTATCATATGATAGAGTTTAGATTGGTCCAAAGTAAGATGGTCATGGATGTTATCCATTATTTTAAAAATAATGATAATGAAAAATTGTTTTAAAATGGTCAGTATGTTTTATAAATCCTCTGCCATCATGTAGTTGTAATATTGTGGGTGAAGTAGAGCTGGGAGCTATGTATGCAACTTCCTTTCATGAAAATGGGAGAGTAGTGTGTAGATCACTGTGTACTGATGTAAGTCCTGGCCAACCTATTGATTTGCCAGGCAGATAACCTAAGACTCTGGCCTCTCCAACCTTGTAGACTGGTACATCTTCACTCCACCTGGGCTCTCTTAACAATGAAGCAGAGGACCTCAGGAGCATGGCCATGCTGCTAGCACTTACTGACATGTGTGAATTTACAATTAGAGGAAGGCACTGTTTGGCTTTCAGTGCTTTCCTATTTTTCCTATTTAAATATGTAAACACCAAGACATCTTCATAATGAAGATGAGAATAGAAGGAGTTTGTTTATAGTAATAACAAATTTAATGAGTTATAGGTTACATATTACACAGTGACCTATCATTTGATTATTTTATAGACAGTTAAACATGGCTTAATGAAGGGAATGTGTTCTAGTAAATGCATCAGTTGACAATGTCATTGTGCACACATCACAGAGTGTACTTATATCAACAAAGACATCACTAGGAGGTGCAGTCTTATGGGATCGATGTCCTATATGTGCACTGCAGCCTGTTCTTGGGTGAAACATTGTTATGCAGCACACAACTGTATTTCAACTCCATTAGGTTCTCCTTCAATTTCACCCAAAGCATCCTAATTTGAAAGACTACTTGTTTTCTAGACATTCCAGTCATGTAAGCTCAGTCTCTGCTTTCTGCTAAGTCAAAAACAAAACAAAACAAAACAAAACCTTTTCTCAAGACCTGCCAATGGTTATTATTTATTAACTAAGATAATTACTCTTAGTTAAAGGCAACTTTTTTATGGCACTAACAACTATCAACATAACTCTCATAAAGTTGTAAATGACATATTTTAGGAATTTTATAATGCCTTCTTTTACAGTAGTGTAGGGAGAAATATAATAAAAAGGTTGAGTCATTAAACAAAATCTGTCATCACCCTTATCCCCTCATGCTATTATACATCTCAGTTCTAACATGCTAAACCAAAAAAAAAAAAAAAAAAAAGAACTCCGAATCATCTCTTTCCCAAGACATTAATCCAAGGCCACTCTTTTGGCTATGACTTCATTAAGCATAGCTAGGTGTCACTTGATGAGGAGGATGCATTCTGAGAACTGTATTGTTAGGCAGTTTTCCCATTGTACAGACATCACAGAATGAACTTACACAGATGTAGATGGAAAAGCCTATCACACACCTAGTCTGTATAGTATATCCTATTTTTCTTAGGCTAAAAACACATTCAGAACATTAACTACTATACTGAACACTGTAGGCAATTGTAACACAGTGATATTAGTGAATCTAAACGCATCTAAACAGAGAAAAAGGCACAGTAAAAACATGGTATAAAATATAAATATGGTACACACAGATAGAGCACTTTACCAGAATAGAGCCTGTGGGACTTGAAGTTGTTCTGGATGAGTCAGTGAATGAGTGGTGAGTGAGAGTGAAGACCAGAACACTACAGTACACTAGTATATACTTCATACGCACACTCAGACTATACTGCATTTACAAAAATAATGTATTTCCTTAATAATAAATTTGTTGGAGAGAAGGATTAAGACTTGAAGGAAAATATTAAGCAGGCCTTTTTGAATAGAAACAGCAGAAGTTAGAGAGCTACAGGGTT
The DNA here is from genome assembly GCA_004027655.1 of Graphiurus murinus. Lineage (NCBI taxonomy): Eukaryota > Metazoa > Chordata > Mammalia > Rodentia > Gliridae > Graphiurus > Graphiurus murinus. Next base: position 7,232 of record PVLC010050275.1, on the reverse strand, counting down.
TTACATTTGGGTTCTTATGGAGAAGCATGGATAAGGGGAATTTTTATTCAGTAACAAATTGACCTCAGCATATTGCAACTTTTCACATTATAAACTTTCAAAAAATTTTAACTTTTTGACTCTTCTATAATACTGTATAGCTTGAAACACAAGCATATCTTACAATTGTACAAACTATTTTCTTTATATACTGTTTTTTTTTCTATTTTTAACTTTTAAAAATTCATTATTCTTATATATTTTTAATCCAAAATATACATACAAGTCTAGGCCTATACAGGATGAGAGTCCTCACTGTCACTGTCTCCACCTCCTTGCCTTATGGGAAGGTCTTCAGGAAGAGGAACATGCATGAAGCTGTCACCTCCCATGATAAAAATGCCTTCTTTTAGAATCCCTGAAGGACCAGCCTGAGGCTGTTCTTGAGGAGGTATCACTCTTTTTTTTTTTTTTTGCAGGCATTCTACATCCGAGCTATACCCCCAGCCCTATTTTTTATTTTGAAACAGGGTCTCACTAAGTGCCTCACTGGGTAGCTGAGGCTGGCTGGGAACCCGGATCCTTGAGTCTCAGCCTCCCAAATGCTGGGATTACAAGCATGTGCCACCACGCCCGGGTGAGGTATCACTCTTTCAAGAATTATGCCCATGATGGTTTCCTCTCTCTCTCTCTCTCTCTCTCTCTCTCTCTCTCTCTCTCTCTCTCTCTCTCTCTCCCTTTTCCTAGATCTGCTTGCAAGCTGATAACACATGATGAACATATTTCTTTACCAACTAAAACATTTTAGTATTAGCAAGTTTCTACCCAACTCTTCATTGTGAATTTTGTTGAGGGTTCTTTGTCTTCTACTATTTTCTTTTTTCTTGCCTCTTCTTTAATTATGCATTCAATAAGTGATAAAAAAATTTTTCAGCTCCATTATAATCTTATGGGACCACTATAGTATATTTAGTCCATAGTTAATGAAAAAGTTGTTATGCATCATATGACCATATATAACTTTTATATAACTAGTAGTAAAAAGTAAATAACCATATATAACTAGTAGTAAAAGTAAAAAAAAATAGTACAAGTTAGGGAAAAATTACCAATTATAAGGGAATAAGTTTAGTATTCATCTTCGACAACTGTAAAATATATGAAAATATATGGCCATTTGCACAAACTATGCACTATACCAGTGCCTCTCAAACTTCAATGGGCCTACAAATCACTTGAGTGTCTTGTTAAAATTCAAGTTAAAATTTAATTGCTCCAAATAGGAATTGAGCTTCTATGATCCAAACAAGCTACTTGTTTACAGACTTCTCTATTACTACAAGTCACAAGATATTATTTCAACTTAGAATAATGTATAAATATATAGAATATAAATATAAATAAACAAATGCATACTACACACATATATATGTATATTATATGAACACATATGTAGGGCTGATGCGGGGACTCCTGTATTCATATATATGATAAGCCTGTTAATTATAAAATAAAATGTCCTATTATATAATTTTATGACACTGTGATATCTAGTGCTTGCAAAGGGAATGTCAGACTTTAATAGAAGATCTAATAGGAGAATTAAAAAATGACCAAAAGATAGGTTTATTCCACTTTTCCACATAGGTAGTTCTCTAATGATACATTATCTTATATATTTTAATTTTTTATAGTACTGAGGATTGAACCCAGGGGGATCTACCCTTTGAGCTACACCCTCAGCCATTCTTATTTTTTATTTTGAAACAACAGTCTAAGTTATCACTTGCTGGCCTAGAAACTATGAGTCTCATATCTCAGCCTCCTATGTAGGGAGACTGCAGGTGTATTCTTCCAGGCCCAGACAAATTGATTTTATGTAATTAGTATTCTCAATGATTCTTCCAAACCAGATTATACCATCAGGCTAATTTTTATAGATGTAAAAATGATCCTATTATCTTTCAGTTTTGAAACTATTTTTATAGGAAATATGTTTTAATATTCCCTTTCCTATCCTGAAATTCTTTTAAAATATCATAGATAATAAAGTCAATACTCAGGAATAATTAATAATCAATATAATGTCATGATGTAAATTCATTTAAAGTACAGTCATACACTGAATAAATACCTTTTATTCAATGATGGACCTCATATGTTATAGCATGAATCTTATAGACTAGGAGTGGTATAGTCTAGGCTATGCCATCTAATTTTGTATAAGAAAATATGATGTTTGCATAACAGTATTTCCTAATGTTGTACTTCTTAGCATGTATACAAATTATTAAGCAAAACATAACTGTACAATGAAAATGGTAGCTTTCAAAATACTTTGTTTTAGAATATGAACTCATGGGCATGTCCACACTGAAAAGTGTAATGAACTAGAAATATTTTGCATACATATACATGATAATCTCCAATAGTAGGACAGTCACACATACACTAATGAAGTTCAGTGTATCATCAGATTCAATAACATGGTCAAGCTGGGTGTGGTGGTGCATGTCTGTAATCCCAATTATTGGGAGGCTGAGGCAGGAGGATTTCAGGTTCGAGACCACCCTCAGCAATCTAGCAAGACTTAATGATACTCTGTTTAAAAAAAAAATTAAAAATCTAGGGATATAGCTCAGAAGTAGAATGTCCCTGGGTTCAATCCCCAGTATAAAATTAAATTTAAAAATTAATTAATTAAGTAATAAATTAATTAGTCATCAAGCAGCATTGCTATTAGTGATATTTTCTCAAATATGTACAATTTTTAACTTCCAAAATAAAACAAGGCACAATCTATACATAGAATCACATGAAAGTTGTATTTCTTCTTTTCTCTTTTTCTTTTTCTCCCTTTCTTTCATTTTCCATGTGTGTGTACAGTGTGTATGTGTGTGTGTGTGTGCATGTGTATGTGTGTATGTGTGTGTGATACTAGAGATTGAAACCAGAAATGTTCTACTTCTGAGCTACACCACTAGTCATATATATATATATTTTTTGAAACAGGGTCTCACTAAGTTGTCACGCAATGCTAACCTTGAATCTACAATCCTCTTTTCTCAGCCTCCAAATAATAGAATTAAAGGAATGTGGAACTGCACTTGGTTATTTCTTGAAAAATATTAATATATCGTGTAGTACAAAAAATCAGTTTATAATTCAATACTGGGATCTTACCTCATATAGTTATAAACATTTCTTTATTTTCTTGAGCATAAAGGAATACTTGAAAGTATTTTAAAATTAAGGCTACTGTGATTTTTTTGGTTGTTATTATATCATGCAACTCTGACCTCTAATCAATGAATGCCAGCAAGACTCAACAGGTGTCACAATAGGTATGTCATTTTTTTGTTACTACCAAAAATAAAAAATTACCTATAATTTTTAAAATCACTTTGAAAACCTCTCTCAGAGTAGTTTTGAATGAGTTTAATGAGAATATAAATACATGGTTGCATATATTTTATATTATTTCTCTCACTCATATGTACTGATGTCATTTCCAGATTTAAAGTTCTCTTTCTTGAAAACAGTTTTGCTTACCAAGCTTAACAAAACCTTTATGGAATCACTTTCTTCTCTTGTGCAATGTCTTCCTTTTCTGATTCTTAAAATTTTCAATCCTTTCTTTTCACTGGCTATTTTATACCTATCTGGTTCATGAAGACTGATATTTCAGCCATTCTCTGGGTCTCATTAATCACCTTTATTTCCATGCCTCTGATACTCTATTTGAAACTTAAGTGTAGACAACTGGATTTACCTCTTCACATACTAAGGGGGCATCTTCACCTGTATGATTCACATTTAGCATAACTAGGGAGAACTCCTTTACTCTTTGGAAAGTAAATTATGTTACTGCTTGAAATACTCTAATATATAATGGTTTAAAGCTGAAACTCAGAAGCCAGATTTTCTGAGTCCAGCCTTGGCTTTACCTTTAATCAGATGTTACCTTCAAAAAAATGTAAATTTCTCTTTATCTCAGTTTCTTTTACTAAAAATGGGAACTGATTTTGGTTTAACAGAGTAGCATCTCTGAGTGCCATCTCTCAATCTTTATTCAAGTTTTGTAGAAAATATTTGATTATGAAACTTCTATTTCATCCTTACTAATGCTACATTAAATAATTTTCCATCTTTCTGTTGCCATACTATTTAGAAGGCCGTTATACAGAATCCCTATATGATTTATTTTTCTTGATCTATTGTATCATCATAAGTGGTATGATAATATTTTATTCATCCTTTTATCCATTCATTCATTTATGCATTTTTTTCTGGAAGCACGAATAAGGTCATAAATGTCCCTATTTATTATTTTCATATGTTAACCTCAACTCAAAATGCTAAGTATATTTTAGTAAGGCATTCATAAATGACAAATTTAAATCAATGAATATATCAATCCTCAGTTGGAATTTTTTTCAAATTATAATTTCCAACTCTCCTAGGAACTGAAAATCTGTGAACTCATTTTCAAAACTTTATAGCAATAATCTGTAAGAGTCATGTGACTTTTGGGTCACTTGGTCAGCATATGCACTCTCCAGCTTTACAAAATCTACATTGAACCTACTTTCTGTTTTGGGATCACCTAACTGTCCTCGGAGGTTTTGAACTTTTATCTACCACTTTCTGTCTACACAAACATACACAAAAAGGCATTATGAAGATGACAAACTAAATTCTTCAAATTTGTCTCAAATTGCCCTTCTAATATTGGCTTTCATTTCCTACCTATATGCAGCACTTACATCAACCAATGCTATTAAATTTTATTCCCTGGATAATGTTATATCAAAGGTCCACATAAACATTGGCTCATTCAGTAGTCTCGATGTGATATATATATATATATATATATATATATATATATTTTTTTTTTTTTTTTTTTTTTTGCGGTACAGGGGATTGAACACAGGGGCATTCTACCTCCGAGCTACACCCCCAGCCCTATTTTTTATTCTTTGTTTTGAAACTGGGTCTCACTAAGTTGCGGAGTGCCTCACTAGGTAGCTGAGGTTGGCCGCGAACCCGGGTCCTCCGGTCTCAGCCTCCCGCGTGCTGGGATTACAAGCGTGCGCCACCACGCCCGGCTTCTATGTGATATATTTTTTAACCTGAATTATTTTTCTTGACCTCTTTGTTTTCCTAGGTTCTGCTTCAATGAAAATCTACTTCAGCTAGACAGCATTACCTCTTCCAGGGGTCTATTACATAACATGACTGGAGAGATGGAAAGTGGTAGCAGTGGTCCGGACTAGAGTTGATGGTGGAGCAGAGAGGTAGCAGGTGAGGGTAAGAGTTCTGATATGGAAGAAATGTTTATGCTATCAAGAAAAGGACTTGATGGAGTTCTGCTGTTAGGACATCTAACATATGGGGACAGCTGGCTTAAGTCCTGCTGAGATTCAGCAGTTATGGAAAGAAGTGACTGGAGTTCACAGTATGGACGACAATGGCATTAAACACGGAGGGCTGGACCTCACCACCAACAACTCCTCCTCGACTACCTCCTCCACCACTTCCAAAGCGTCGCCACCCATAACTCATCATTCCATCGTGAATGGGCAGTCTTCAGTTCTAAATGCACGGCGAGACAGCTCGTCACATGAGGAGACTGGGGCCTCTCACACTCTCTATGGCCATGGAGTCTGCAAATGGCCAGGCTGTGAAAGCATTTGTGAAGATTTTGGACAGTTTTTAAAGCACCTTAACAATGAACACGCGTTGGACGACAGAAGCACCGCTCAGTGTCGAGTGCAAATGCAGGTGGTGCAACAGTTAGAAATACAGCTTTCTAAAGAACGCGAACGTCTTCAAGCAATGATGACCCACTTGCACATGCGACCCTCAGAGCCCAAACCATCTCCCAAACCCCTAAATCTGGTGTCTAGTGTCACCATGTCGAAGAACATGTTGGAGACATCCCCACAGAGCTTACCTCAAACCCCTACCACACCAACGGCCCCAGTCACCCCGATTACCCAGGGACCCTCAGTAATCACCCCCGCCAGTGTGCCCAATGTGGGAGCCATACGAAGGCGACATTCAGACAAATACAACATTCCCATGTCATCAGAGATTGCCCCAAACTACGAATTTTATAAAAATGCAGATGTCAGACCTCCATTTACGTACGCAACTCTCATAAGGCAGGCTATCATGGAGTCATCTGACAGGCAGTTAACACTTAATGAAATTTACAGCTGGTTTACACGGACATTTGCTTACTTCAGGCGGAATGCAGCAACTTGGAAGAATGCAGTACGTCATAATCTCAGCCTGCACAAGTGTTTTGTTCGAGTAGAGAATGTTAAAGGAGCAGTGTGGACTGTGGATGAAGTAGAATACCAGAAGCGAAGGTCACAAAAGATAACAGGAAGCCCAACCTTAGTAAAAAATATACCTACAAGTTTAGGCTATGGAGCAGCTCTTAATGCCAGTTTGCAGGCTGCCTTGGCAGAGAGCAGTTTACCTTTGCTAAGTAACCCTGGACTGATCAATAATGCATCCAGTGGCCTCCTGCAGGCAGTCCACGAAGACCTCAATGGATCCCTGGACCACATCGACAGCAATGGGAACAGCAGTCCGGGTTGCTCGCCTCAGCCACATATACATTCAATCCACGTCAAGGAAGAGCCCGTGATTGCGGAAGATGAAGACTGCCCGATGTCCTTAGTGACAACCGCAAATCACAGTCCAGAATTAGAAGACGACAGAGAGATTGAAGAAGAGCCTTTATCTGAAGATCTGGAATGAGAACTGACTCATGAAACCTCAGCGTGAAGGGACATATCACTGGCCTTCATAACCACTCCACAACCATGAATATTTGACAAATTTTTACTGTGACTATTTATTAAGCATGGATAAAGGAGACAGCCCTAAAGGAACTTACTAAGCCAGCCCTTTGGGATTCAGAACCAACAGGCAAATTGCTTGTTTTCTTCTTTTTCTTCCTTCTCTCTCTCCTCTTTCTCTCTCTCTCCCCCTCTCTTTTTTTAGAAAAAAAAAAAAGTCAAAAACTGATTTTCTTGGGAAAAAAAAAAAAAAAAGAACTGTTCTTTCTATAATGGCTTTGCCCATTTAAAAAATGTGGCTCTTAAGGGTTCATGAAATGACTGAGTATGAGGATACATGTCCTGTAGAAAGCAAACGCGCCTCATATACTGCCAAAAATAGTGTTAGTTTCATTAATGTGAATTTTCCAGCATTCAGTAGTTGTAATGTTAGAAACA
>PVLC010050274.1:0-10161 GCA_004027655.1 Graphiurus murinus | reverse complement strand
TCCCAGTACTTGGGAGGCTGAGATCGGAGGATCTGTGTTTGCAGCCAGCTTCAGCTACTCAGTGAAGCCCTCTGCAACTTAGTGAGACCCTGTTTCAAACTAAAGAATAAAATACAGGGCTGGGGATATAGCTTAGAGGTAGAATGCTCCTGGGTTCAATCTCCAGTATTGCAAAAAAAAAAAAAAGCAGCTTCTCTTAATACATAGACTGAGTAGCACATCCTCACACACTCACAGCCTCCTTTATCTGAGCTATATTGGGCAACAGATGCAAGCTGAGGTCAGTTTTTGAGGGCTTCGTGTTTTCTCTTTTTTTTGTGTGTGTGGTACTAAAAATTGAACATATGGGAATTCTACCTCTGAAGTACACCTCCCAGCCCTTGTTTTTATTTTGAAACAGGGCCTCACTAAGTTTCTGAAGCTGTCTAGGAACCTGTGATCCTCCTGCCTCAGCCTCCATCCAAAGTACTGGGATTACAGGTGTGCACCACTGTGCCTAGCTGAGAACTTCACATTCTTTTTGGCAAAGGAAAGTTAAAGAGTATAGGGAAAATGACATACATTTTGATATTTCTTTCACATTTAAGGATCTCTGGAGAATAATATAATTTAAGTTAACATAAAATCTTTCCTTGAGCCGGGCGTGGTGGCGCACGCTTGTAATCCCAGCATTTGGGAGGCTGAGACCGGAGGATCCGGGTTTGCGGCCAGCCTCAGCTACCTAGTGAGGCACTCCGCAACTTAGTGAGACTCGGTTTCAAAATAAAGAATAAAAAATAGGACTGGGGGTATAGCTCGGAGGTAGAATGCCCGAGTTCAATTCCCAGTACCTCAAAAAAAAAAAAAAAAAATCTTTCCTTGAGATTGAGAAAATATAAACATGATTCATTGCTGGAATTGATGTGCTTCATTTCTAAGCTGAAGACATAAGTATTCGACAACTTTGGGTCGTGGTTGGTTTCCTTATCTCTAGGAAACCACACCATATTTCTCTGGGCACAACAAGAAGGGTAGGAGGAGTGTGAAAACACTGGATGGAGATACAGGGACCTGGATTTAGCTCCAGCTCTGCCATTAACAACCTGTGTGATCTTTAGTAGGCATTCACCTTCCTGAGGGGAGTTTGAGCTGTGGTTCCTTCCAGCTCTGAAATGCTATTATTTTATGAAAAGAAAAGCTTTCATTTCTTTTTTTCTTGTGAGTTACTCTAGAGCACTTGAATCTCACAGCTGAACTCCTTGAAATCTGTAATCCCTGTCCCATTAGTGAGGGCATGGGACTTCCAAATGCATCCTGACACCTTGGATAAGACATGGGGATTGTTCCACTGAGAAGGCAGTACTTAGAATTTTTTTTAAAAAATTCACTTTCAGAATCAAAAGCAGAGTATTCTTGACTTATTTTGTGTTTGTAGTGTAACAGAAATTCAGTCTATGCATTTTTCTAACCATAATTGTTATTATTTTGCAAGTCTTAGGAGGCACTTGAGTCTGTTTATTATAAAATGAGATAAAAAAAGAGGACCCTCTTTAGCTGAAATATTTTCTAATCAGTTAAGCCATTTCATTTTTATGATCTTATTTTTTCCAAATATCAGGTTTCTGCATCATGGCCTGAAGACATTCTAGGAAGCTTATAGCCAGAGCACAAAGTGGAACATTTAGCAAAGAATATGAAAGATATAATAAGGTAAATAAGCATTTATTGTATTTATGCTTTCAAAAGATGGGAAGAAGGGTCTTACTATGTTTTGATTTTGACATATACAGCCTGAAAGAGAACTAAGTCTTATACATGGTACACCTGAACATCACAGCAGACACTAGTGCTTTGGTTCAAAGACAACATTATAATCTTATCAAGTTTTAACATACTAGGTGAACATTCATTTGAAAATCTATGTAACAAAAAGCATTTTATTTCTTCCTACAACAAGTTGGTGATGTTCCTGTGGATCCATTCTCTTCAGAATTAGATTTTTTTTCTACTTCTTCTTCACATTTTGGTTTCCTCTAGAGGTCGATTCATGAATTCTTGAATAGCCTGATGCAAAGGAAGCCATTTTTTGATAGATGTTTTCAGAGCTGTAATCCAGCTGCAGAAAGAAAAAAAATAAACAGTATTAGAACAGGTCATTAAGCCAATTGCTGGACTCTGGGGAAGTAAAGTGTTATAAAATATTTTAGCTTACTTTCTGGTTGTTTCTCTTGGATCAATAAGCTAAAGCATGTTCCTTAGATTTTTTTTTTTTTTGGTTGATTAAGAAGGTAAAATACCAGATGTGGGATGTACAGTGGTAGCAATGAAACATGTTAATGTAGATAATAGGATCAGAAAAGAGTGTGATGAGCCTGGTGTGGTGGCACACGCTTGTAATCCGAGCATTTAATTTCCTTGGACACTGTTTTATAAACACGTCCACATAACACTTATTCCAAGGGCAGACTTTTTTTTAAAAAAAACACCACCAACAGCCACTAAAAATAGTTAACCAGAAATCTTTCCAGCAGGATCTCAAATAAGTTAATATGCTTTGTGGTTCTCTGAGAGGAAAATATGACTCATGATATCTTCTAAACTTACCTTAGAGATAAGTAGAGTGTCTTGTGGATCTAGAGTTTCATACACTTTTGTGACACTTTGCTGTTATGCTCTGAAATACTTCTCTAATGACTTGATATTTTTTCTTACTGATAAAACCTCCTATGAATTTAACAGTGAGATCTAACTATTCAAACTCTTCTCTTATAGAAGCCAGTGAACTTTATCAGATGAGCAGTAACTGTTTTGTTGACCCTTTCTCTGATACACTTGTTGGAGCTTCACCCAGGTAACTATCTTAAATTACCACCAAGTTGGTACAACACATGCTCAGGAAGAAGATCCTAGAGATTCTATCCTCAGCTCTAGCACAGCCTTAGGAATGGGAAACACAGGCAAAATTTACACAGCCTAATCCCTTCCTCAAATGGTCATTTGGTCGACATCTAAAATCCCCCCTTTAGAACTTTACTACTTTGGATTAAAAAAATGTATCTAGTTCCTGCAAATGTCTCTGGAAATTTCTACCATGTCATCTGCTTTACTAAGTTACAGGAAATTTCATTATTAGATCCCCTTTTCCAAGACAGTTTGAAAAAATGGTCTGGATGAGGTGTAGGAGGGTCATGAAGCAGGTAGGAGTAGGGATGGGAGATGAAGGGCACTGAGTGTCTTAGGGATTGGAATGAGGTTAGGGAGGCTGGAGGGGTGGAGGAGAATGCTCACAGCACCATAGCACCTTCCCTCTGCCTCATGGTTTTGTCTCTATTAACTTCACTTCTTTTCTTCTTCAGAGTCATTATAAACTAAATGCTATTGTGTGCATGCCAATCTTGATAGTGAACATATCACAACTTAGATACATTTTCTGTATCTTTCAGTAGCTTAAAAGAAAACAAGCAGCCCAATGTAGATAGACATATTAATATAAACATGTGAAAGGAAGTGAAATAAATCAATGCATTAATAAATTACAATATTTGCAGATTATGGTGTTAGTGGATTTTTTATGGTGAAGCCTAAGTCAGCCACTGCCTGGGGAAGAATTGAAGGCTACTACTTCTCCATTTGAAAAGAAATGCTTGTATAAAAGTCATCTAGGGAGCCGGGCGTGGTGGCGCACACTTGTAATCCCAGCATTTGGGAGGCTGAGACCGGAGGATCCGGGTTCGCGGCCAGCCTCAGCTACCTAGTGAGGCACTCCACAACTTGGTGAGACTCGGTTTCAAAATAAAGAATAAAAAAAAGTAGGGCTGGGGGTGTAGCTTGGAGGTAGAATGCCCCTGAGTTCAATCCCCAGTACCGCAAAAAAAAAAAAAGTCATCTAGGAGGTATTGAAAACAAAACAAAATAAAACAACAACATAAAAACCCTGAGGACACCGATGGAGACTTCAAAGAAAGAGAAAGATTTAACGGAAGATGTGGAGTTGGAAAATTCAGATAAGAGTTTGCTAAGAAGGCCTTGTCTGGAATGATAAAGAGGAAATATGAAGACCTTGGCTTACCGTTGGGTTTCTGTCTTATTTTCTGCACAGAAATAGAAAGTCTTGAACTCTTCTGATGGAGGCTTGAGTTCGATTACTGATTGTTTGAAGTTATGGGTCTGTTCACTTACCCTGTATCCTTGAAGATATAGACCACCTGCAGACAATAGAAGAAATAAAAAATGCAAGTGAGAACAGGGAAAGAGTAAGAAGGAGAAAAGATGTCAAGAAAAATTTGTGTGCAAAGAACGCAGCTGTCTTATTTCACAGATGGAGAAACTGAGATTTCCAAAGAGTATGTAATGTAAGGTCACATGCTAGAGAATTATTAAGAGCAAGACTGGTAATAGAATTTGAATTTCTTGGTTTCCATTTGTGTAATCTTACTATAGGATCTGGTTTGGCTTTGGGTAACTGTGCGCCCCAACTAGCTTCTTTACCTGAAGGACTTACTGTGAAATAAAAATTTCAGCAGCAAAGAGTGACACCTGTAATATCACATTAGAGGAAAATTAAAATAGTATTTGTTGGGCACAATCATTAAAATATCCTCTTGAAGAATAATGCAGATTGCCAATAGTTTCTATAACCAGCAGATTCTCACCTCCTTTGTGGATATGCAAAGCACGTTGAACATGTGACCCCATAGGGTGATGTGAAAGAGCCAACTTGAATTAGCAATGAGACTAAATGATCTTAAAAGATCATTTCTTTCCCGTGGTCATTTGAGTTCATGTTGGTGGTTATACTGTATGTTGTTTGACTTAAATTTTGTCTACATTATTTACTGGTGGGAGGATCTCAATCTAGGAGTAGACTCCAAAAAATCAAAACTCATCTGTTTTTTATGGTGTCTTGATGCTTTGAGTAGCTTGAGCTTCATGCAGACTCCAGGCAATATCAATAATAGTGATAATAGGATATTTAAAGCTTTCTTGCTCCTGTTCACTCTTCTTGTCAGCTCGCGCCCCCCCCCCCCCCGCCTCAGCGTACCCAAACCCCAGGAGCCACTGTAGTGTAGTACACTAACAAAGAAAACATGAAAAGAACACTTGGATTTTTTTGACTCTACCTAATAACTGCTCTTTGCTAATGTGGTGATAAGGGGGCTGTGAAGGGAATATGCTGACTTTTGCTCTGAGTTATACTTGGTACAAAGTACACTGTCAGGAAGACACAAATTTTTCTTTTTAAACATAATGAATGGCTTTTGGATTTAAGATTAGAAAAAAAACATACTTATTTTATCAGGAGGTTAAAACAATATTAAGCTCCTTTTTAATTTTCATGTATACAGAGTGCATTTTAGAACTAATTCCTGAGAAAATATTCATTTTAGATACAGGCAGGTTTTTTCCCCTTAGTAGGCCTCTGTAATATAGTATTTACCCAAACTAAAGAGTGACTTATTTTTTTTTAAGTGGACAGATAGCTGTGCAATCATTACCTTAATCTAACTTTAGAACACTTTCACCACCTTAAGAAGAGACCCCGTATCCACTAGTGGCCACTCTACATCTGATGTGCCCTCCCAATCCAGGCCATCCTAACCTGCTTTCTATTTCTATAGATTTTTTTCCAAAGCATTTAATATGAATAAATAATACAATATACAGGGGGTTTTTGTGTGTGACTAGCTTCATTCACTTAGCATAATGTTTTCAAGGTGCATCCAAGTTGTATCACACATCAATACATCATTCTGTTGTATTACAAAATGGTATTCCATTGTATGGATATATTATGTTTAATTTATCCATTCATTAGTTGATGCATGTTTGAATTTTCTCCAAATTTTTTGCTATAAATAATAATGTTGTTATAAACATCCATGTACTAGTTTTTGTTTAGATATATGTTTTTATTTCTTTGGGTAAACAGTAGAAGTAGAATAGGCAATGTGCAGAATATTTCAGGATAGTAGAATACATTAAGATACATCAGAAAGTTATTTTGCTACCTAATCTGCTCCAAGCAGGCATGGTGACTCACACCTGTATTCCCAACATTTGGGAGGGTGAGGCAGGATGATTGAGGCCAGTGGGGCAACTTAGGGAGACTCTGTCTCCAATTAAAAGTAAATACATACATACATACATACACACACATACATACATACATAAAAGGGGCTGGGGATGTAGGTCAGTGGTAGAGAGTCTCTGGGCTCAATCCCCAGTACCAATAAATAAATAAATAAATAAATAAATAAATAAATGTAAAAATTTTCTGTTCCAAACAATAGTATACAGAATTTATATGTTGCTGCATTGATTTATGGCTTCTTCCTGCTTGTGAAGGTTCCTCTTTTTATATGTCTGAGAAGATATGAATACTCTTTCCTGTCTTCCATTTGCAAGAATAGATAGAAATTTTTGTTCAAAAATGTCTGCTATAGCTGGGCGTGGTGGCACACGCTTGTAATCGCAGCATTTGGGAGGATGAGACCAGAGGATCTGGGTTCGAGGCCAGCCTCAGCTACTTAGTGAGGCACTCTGCAACTTAGTGAGACCCTGTTTCAAAATAAAGAATAAAAAATGGGGCTGGGGGTCTAGCTCAGAGGTAGAATGCCCCTGAGTTCAATCCCCAGTACCAAAAAAAAAAAAAAAAAAAATGTCTGCTATAAACAGGAAAGGTTTCTGACCCTTTTTCTAATCAGTAGTAAAGTATACATGATTGGCAGTAAAGACATCCAATTATAACCCAATTACCTCACTCAAAGTGACTTCACTGGGCTGGCGTTTCCCTGTTATGAGATTAGCAGCAGTAATTATCTAGCTGGCACAGTGTTAGTTGCAAGAACTGTGCAAGCCCTCAGTGTCCTATATGTTGCAATAATGTAAAATGAATCTTCCTGAGAAGTGCACAAAGACCTTGATGTGATTTATTCATGAACAATACTCAACAGTCATGATTTGCTACTTCCAGATTTTGCTGGAGAGAGATAAAAGGAAAAAAAGTCATCAAGTGTCTGACCCACGTAAAGGCACTTGACTACATGGCTGCTGGCATCATCACACAGAGGCTTTTTAATATTAGCAGGCACACGGGGCCAGCAATGCATATTGTTAAAGTACTAACACTTTCCCTGACAGCAAAGAAAGCTTTCAGGGAACTGATGAGTCTGTTTCTCCAACTCCCACATTACACATTAGAGGTATATTTATCTAACCAAAAGGAAAATGGGAGATTAGTGTCTAACATGGTTCTTACAGGAAACCAGGGCGGTGTCGCTTCCCACATATTGCTCTTTCCCCTCATACTAGTTTTTTTCCTGACCTCCCTATGTTGTCCTCAGTATCCTCAAAGCATCTCAGGTAACTGTTACAAGGAAGGTACATGCCAATGATATTACAGACACCTTCAGAAATAGGAAACATCATAGGAGGTCTCCCAAGTCTTGAATGAATAATATAAAGCAATAGGTTAAAAGAAAGACAACAAACAAACAAACAAAACAAAGCCAGGCATAAAGCAACTAAGATGCCACAGTCAGAGGATTCTACGAGGTGGTGACCACAGAAGCCTGGGTCTCAAGAGCAAAACAATGAGTGGCAGGCTTATTACAAAAATATTTGATAGGAAGTAATCATCTTTAGATACTCTAAGATTCTGAACATATGGCTGACAAGTTGAGCAAACACTTATGGAGTGACTAAATGTTTTGTACATCAGTATTTTTCAAACTTTTTGGGTTGTAACCCAAAGATGTAATAATTGCAGATGTCTACATATTTTCATATTATAGAACAAAAGTTTTATGAAACATTGTGATATACTGTGATATTTTCTATTCAATTAAATTCTCTGTCCTGTTATTTTTTAGAAATATTTATCACAGTCTGATTACATGACTCCCTACTGGAGCCAAAACCTGTAGTTTGAGAAGCACTGGCAAATGGTAATCAAGGCCTCCTTCAAGATTATGACCTTCACAGGGTGGGAGAACAAGGAAACAGACAAGGGTGGGATGTGCAAAGCTAAGCAGAGCTTATACAGTACAAATAAAGGGGGAATTATAGATTAGACCAGCTTAAAGGTCATTTACACAGCATCACCTAGAAGAATTGAAAATGAGCATTAGAATTCTGCATAATCTCCATGAATGCAATGATTCATATTCCGTGCATATAAAGGTGATTAAGTTAAAGTGAATATTTTAGTGCCTGTACCATTCATGGCATAGCAGGAGTTCAGCCACTCTCAGGAAATTCTGCTGCTGTTCTCACAGTTCCCATGGTTCCTATCATAAATAGTTGGACTGGGTGAACCCTGGCTAATGTAGTCAGTGTGTTGATATCCACAGGGTAGAGACCTGATGCCTACCATTACTGACTTTGTGCTACCTTAAGAAGAGGAATTTCCACCAGGCACTACTACCATTGTATTGTGTCTGGGAGTTTGGGTGCAGGATTCAGGTAACATTTGTTTCCATTTTGTCTCTGATCATTTAAATTGCTGGGCAATTAGGGGCGTGTTCCTTAACTTCTCCAAGTTTCTTACCTATGATGGGGCAATAACAGTGGGTGTTTTGTGAAGATCAGATTTAGACAAGGGACATTAAGTGCTTATCCTAGTCCTTGGCACATTGGAAGCTTGCAATACATGCTGACTTTCCGTCTCCCATACACCTAAGCAGTATAATCCAGCCCTCTGAAAAAATGGGGCTTACCAGGCCAGTGATTCTCAGTGTGGAGTGGGCAGAGCATATTTATTTTGAGAATTTCTCCCAGGAGATTTGGATATGCCTGCATTTAGTCTTGAGTTTCATTATTCTGGATCACTGGCTATGAGCCTCAGGTGATGATTCGAGGTTGAGCCGGACTCTTAGAAAAAGGATGTAAACCTCAATTTAATATTCAAATCGAGAGAAAGGTAAAATACTTCAGCAGAGCTCCTGCATAGCTGCCTCCATCCTGAAGAAAGGTTAGCAGCTGATCAGCCCCAGGGGAGCTTCTATTTGGACCCAGCAGTAGTCAGACTGAGTCGGGGAGAAGGTGGAGATGAAGTTCACCTTCTGGAACAAGGTGAATGATCAGGCAAATAATATTTATTATTATTATTGTTGTTGCTGCTGTTCAGGTAAGAGTGGACTCGTAAAAAAAAAAAAAAAATCACAGGGCTCCAATTTAGAATGTAGTGTAGATATAAATTTTCTGTTGGGATTTCAATAAGGAATGTATTCGTATTTGAGCTAGTTTGGGCTGGAGATTAAGAATCTGTGAAAATAAAAATATTCAAGAAATAAGGCTGGGAAAGAATGGGTGGGTTTGGATTAAGTATTTCTATTGATAACAGAATAATATTTTTAGAGAGGAATTTAAAAAGAGAGAAATTAGATGAGTTCTTGTAGCCAGAAAGGCCACCATACATGTGATAATTTCTATATTGTCTTTGCAATCTTCTAATCTTTCTCTATTTGAATGAGGGGGATAATAAACTACTCATATATCATGTGACTGATGGAAAGTTTGAGTGTCTTTTCATTTATTCATTAATTCATTCAATACATATAACAATAAGTCATTTCTGGAGCATATGATCCCTAAGAAAAGATTAGATAGCCATAAAGAGATAAAATACTGGGTAGAAAGTATTAGGTGTCACAAGATAAGTAATTCAGAAAAGGGAGGCTTGTTTATCTAGGGCCATCTGAAATTGCTTCATGGCAGAGATGAAGAACATTTGCATAGGTGTTAGAAGGACAGGTTGAGCCAGAAGTGGTGGTGCACGCTTGTAATCCCAGCATTCAGGAGGCTGAGACCAGAGGATCCGGGTTCGCGGCCAGGCTCAGCTACCTAGTGAGGCACTCTGCAACTTAGTGAGACTCGGTTTCAAAATAAAGAATAAAAAATAGGGCTGGGGGTGTAGCTCGGAGGTAGAATGCCCCTGAGTTCAATCCTCAGTACCGCAAAAAAAAAAAAAAAAAAAAAAAGGACAGGTTGACTGAGTGATCAGTAGGTGGAGAATGTTTCAGGGAAGCCAACTAGGACAAGCAAGGAGATAGGATAAATGTCCAGGAGGTGGGTGTGACAAGCAAACAGAATGTGATCCTGCTTGGGTGGAGTGCAGGGTACTTTAACCCAAGGTGTGTAAGATAAGGCCTGATACAAGAATTATAGGACAAAGATAAGGCC